>WNLI01191300.1:0-13293 GCA_025802215.1 Wirenia argentea | reverse complement strand
ATTAAATTTCGCTGAAAAAAATCAGTGCCTCCGACGGGACCTGAACCCGCGACCTTCAGTTAACCGGACTGATGCTCAAACCGAGATGACATAAATTAATTAACTTTTTTAGAAAACAAACACAATGAGTTATGCAAACACATGGAGTTATGTAGTGGTTAGAGACACCCGGCTTCTCATCCAAGAGGTTGTGGTTTCGAATTTTGGAAAACAGGAATTTTCCCAGACTCGTCATCCAGCATTTGAGAAATCTGGACATAGCAATGTGGACTATCGCGAACTGTCCTATCAGTCTAGCCTTATGGTATAAATTGAAAAAAATCTGAAAGGCTAGAGCTAACAGTGAACAGCTAACACTATGCCTCAATAGGCTAGCTCAGTCGGGTACTCATTGCATTTGTAATTATAAGGTTGTGGGTTCGAACCCCGACCGGTGCAGATTATTGCGAGATTGTTTCACATACAAATTCATCGTCATTCGCACGAGACGTTAAACCGAGGTGCGTGTGACTGGTGGTGGTGTGTTTGTTATCGAGGCGTGTACCTAGCTAACCTAATTTACGCCCCGTCAAGCCGTTTCGGACCACAAGTGGTCAAAGCTCACAGATGAACCTAAAAATGGGATGGCCAGAAACTTCCTAAGGGAGCATGATCCATCTGAACCTCAAAAGAGATCCAGACCATCCATGGACTGTTCACCGAAAAGAAAGAAAGAGAAGCATTAGTCAGCATTATATGCCAACAGTACTTCCTATGTGTATTTAAGTGGCACTAAAACCCCAAGCTTTATTAACTTTACATTACATGGTTCTAATTATTGCCACTTATACAAGACCTAAAGTTGTACATGGATACATACCACTGCTGGCATCTTGGCGATCATCCAAGTAATAGCCTTTTGGTTGCTGTCATCTGCAACACCAACAGGGGCACCTAGTTCTAGGAGTAGGTGGGCGGTCTCACTACGATCTGCCAACAAACACATGTCATAGTGAAGGCAATGACATGTGAAGGTAATGAGCTGAATGTAGGGGTGACAGACAGAATACATTCATGTAATGGCCTTTTTCGTTGCTGTCGTCTGTAACACCAACAGGGGCACCTAGTTCTAGGAGTAGATGGGCGGTCTCACTACGATCTGGGGACAAACACATGTCAAAGTTAAGCAAGAACATAGGAAGGAACTGAACTGTACATCCAGAATACATCCATGTAATGGTCTTTTGGTTGCTGTCGAGTCGTCTGCTACAGCCACAGGGTCGCAGAGTTCTAGAAGGTGAGTTGTCTCACTACGATCTGGAAAAAAATCAATATCAGCTAAAGTCAAAGGAAGGTACAGAACTGAATGTAGCGGTGATAGGCAGAATACAGCCATGTAATGGCCTTTTGGTTGCTGTCGTCTGCCACACCAACAGGAGCACCTAGTTCTAGGAGTAGGTGGGCGGTCTCACTACGATCATGTCAGTCAAAGTGAAGCAAGCATACCTTTTTTATTTGTCACAGTACAATGGGGCAGAATAGCTCAGTCGGTTTAGAGTTGGATTTATAATCCAAGGGTCGTGGGTTCGAGTACCGACGTGACATTTTTTGTTCTGAGTTTTTCTGGTGTTGTGGGTGATGTCATTTCCATATCCTTAGTTTAGCAAGCCTGTAAAATTGGTACTAATCGTACATATGTTCCTTAGCTGGGGTATGTGTTGATTGGAGACTGGAGAGTAAAGCCATGCATATAATTATTATAATCATACGTCTTCCCTCGCAGGGCCATGATGATCGACATTTGGTGGATCGATCTAAAAATATGTAATAAAAATGTCAGACTTTACTTTTTTACTTTAATGATTGCATGTACAATGTATGTAAGTAAAAGCTGACTAACCTAACTCGGCCGCGAGGTGTATGGGAGTACGCAGCTTGAAATCTCTGACTAGTTTGTACTCACACCCATTCTCAACGAGAGCGTTAAGTGATAGGCAGGCGTCATTCTTAGCAGCATAATGAACTGCAGTCTGTAGTTCTTCATTAGTACGGGCCTCTTTGTCGGCTGGCAATGCAAAAACCATAATCAGGAATGACAATGTGTGGAAAATACTGTATATACAGTATAGTTTCTGTCGGTCACACCTGGGTTCTTTATCACCATTAACAACAGCACAAATTACATTCATTCATTCTTTAAAATTTCACATTCATTCAGGGACGAGACCCATACATTTCACATACTTTCAGAGAGAAAACACAATATCCACGGCATGTTTCTACTTTAAACATATACTGATGGCCTCACTGTGTAGCAGTTAGAGTGCTGACATTTCGTCCCAGAGGTCATGAGTTTGAATTCAGCAAAATCATGGATTTTTTCAAGCTCTCGACCCATATTTGAGACAACTGGGCATGGCAACATAGACCAACTTAAATACAGTACTTGAATTTACGATATATAAATGTACATACTTATTTATTTTATCCGTTCCTGTATAGCCTATGAACTATGCTCCTGGTGGTGTTCAGCACGCCGGTTCTGGTCGCTCGACAGGTACTTCGGTTGTGGGTTCGCCCATAAGCTGCGACCTTTCAACACAGATTTTTATCGAGTTTTCAAACCCATATTCGTGAGATTACTGAATGGCAACATGGAGTGAATCTCAAAGTGCAGTATATAAATGCACACAGTTATTTTATTTATTGTGCTTACCTCCATTTTGGATGAGGACTGTGACCATTTCTGGGTAGTCGACAGCAGCAGCAACGTGAAGAGATGTCCTTCCAAAGTTGTCGGCTTGGTTAATGTCTGCACCATGGTCGATGAGATATTTTGCCACGTCGGTGTGCCATGCCCGTGCAACCTGGGAATAGATGAAAGAATGAATGGATGAATGAATAAATGTATGTGTGGATGCATGTATGAATGAAAGGATGGATGACTGAACGAATGAAATAAGAACAGGCAGTGTGGTGGATGAGGTATTTGGCCACATCGGTGCGCCACACACTCGCAACCTGGGAGAGAATAATGGATGAATGAATGAATGTTGTTATGTATATTAACGTTGTCCGAAATTCATGAATTCATACGCGAACGAACCATTTATAATCATCGCTGGTCTAGTCTTGTGACGTCGTCTTAAGTTAGTCGGTAAAAAGTCTAGCAACAACGTTCGGATTTTAGAAGTGAAGTCGCGCTGTAGCATATTACTTATGCTAGTGTATATTTCGATACTAGTTATGCTAGTGTATATTTTGAGAAAATATACCGTTATCGATACATGCAGCGAGTAGCATAGGGTTATGCTAGTGTATATTTTGAAGAAATATACTGTGTTAGATACGTTGTTGTAACGTATGATACATTGGTGTAACTTATGGTTATGTTAAGACTTACTGTATGTCTGTATAATTCGTGTAATATTCCATGAAACGTATGTTGCGTAGTAGTACAATTTATCAGCTGGACATTTCTGTGATTCATAACATATATTTCAATTAAACTATGAACTTTATTGAGAAATCTAATTAAGTATAGGCCATCTCTATCCAATATTGTGAATCATCATACCCGTTATTCGCCTATAAACTATACATATTAAAATGGTATCCTATTAAGACTGTCCTTGGTGAAGTTTCTGGAATCATATACCTGCGATTCTTTACAATGTATTCATGAATGTATGAGTGAATGAATATCTGATTGAATGAAATAATAGTCATTCTCACAAAGTTGTCGGCTTGGTTAATGTCAGCACAATGGTCGATGAGACATTTTGTCACGTCGGTGTGCCGCGCCCGTGCAACCTGGAATAGATAATAGATGAATGAAAGAGTGAATGAATGAAGGGCTGTTCTCCAAAAGTTGTTGGCTTGGTTAATGTCGACAGTCGGTACCGTGGTCAATGAGATCATGCTCTTGCAACCTGGTATACATGAATGAAAGGATGGATGAAAGAAGAAGTGTCCTCGCAAAGTTGTCTGATTGAATGAATATATGAAGATAAATGAGCAAATGTATCAATATCAGGTGCATCAGGGGGGAGATAGATTGGTCTATACTGGCAGTGTGATGGATGTGGTACTTGGCTACGTCCGCAACACGGGCATGGGGTATGGGCCATATGAGGAAATAACCGAATTAATGATTTCGTCTAATCTCTCCCCTAACTTAGGAATTTGCTCCTATAGATATTAGATATAGGTGTTAAAATCCTTAGATAGAGTTCTAGCCCTTTGGCTGAGTTATTAAGAGGCATGGTGATTCACAAGTCATGATCACTAAGTCTTATTTGCTCAAATTTGACACCCAGATGCATAAATTATCTAACCTAGTAAGACGCATTTAGAATAAATTCCATAAGTTAATTATCTCTCACCTCATGGAGCACACATTGGCCATGTTTATCCGTACAATCAATCTGAGCACCGCCTTGCAGCAACGTATCCACAAACTCCAGATTTATCGACGCATTTTCATCCCTTTGTCGACCAAGATCCGCGAAGTAGTTGATCAACGCACGATTGCTTTCGACGGACATTTTACTTTTCGTTTTGTCGAGAAGAAAGTCCTCGTGTATTTGTGAAAGACCTGTACCACGCCCACCGGCTAAGTTTGGGATCGACTGCTCGACACCATCTACGTGGTCCACTTTGGCAACTGTGGGGAGAAGGACATTTTTGTAATATATGCTGGGCACAGCTGTATGTAGTGAATAGCGGCCGAGTATAATTACGATATGGTGTAGACCAATAGATTTGATTACGGTACGGTAGTTTAATTTATTGGGTAATATTTTATTAATTCTATTAAGTGGCTTATTAGATTATGGATTATATATGGACATTGTGTAGTGTGCAGGTGTCTGTTACTAAACTCAGACACAAATACCTGTGCCAGTATTATGCTTTATAAACGCACAATTACATTTTGTTGTGTGCCAAGTTTTAATATGTCGTGGGACATTTGATAATACAATTTCGAAATATTTTTCTGTGTAGACCTAGTGCGCCATATGACGTGTATAATGATAGAATAAATCTCATACATGCACATCTACATCCATTGTATACACAGGTTATTAACTTACTAGGCAGTATCTCTGTGGTACAGTGCTCGCATTGTGATCTCAGTGTCCTGGGTTCAAGCCAGGGTAATTCCAACTTGACGTGGCATTTTTTTCTGCGTTACTAGAATTCCCTTTGACAAGGATATTACGACTACAGTTTGCCCCGACTAGTTCAATGAACTTCAGTTGTTACAATGAGCAGCCAGGAACTAGCTTCTTCCTCAAGTGTATTGAGTCATGGAAGGTGGAAAACATACTGCCCACTGGTGGTTTTCTTCGGGTACTCCGGTTTCCCCACCATGATACATGTGTGGTCAGAATGCTCTTACATCTGCCCAGAGAAAGAGCTCATCAACACTGAACTCCATTCCCATGCTAGAGCAGAAACTACCAGGATTCTACCTGCGCACTCATACTCGATGATGCATAATTTATGGTAAAACATGCCCCAAATGGGGTATGTAAATGATCAGAAATGTGACTGCAGATACCCAAACTAAACAACTCGTATAATAGCAATGTCCACTCTATTCTACTCCAGATGGCTACCCATAACACCTAAGGAGTGGGTGGCCTGCTAACACTAACTCACAGCAAACCCGAGAAAAAAATGTATAATTTATAGGCCTAAGCCAATACGTGGATAGTCAAATCAACATCACATATGAAACATCATAGTTTACTAAGAAATTATATAAATTAAGTAGGAGCATTTTTACCACTGCAAAAATTGTTGCAGGCCGCAGGCAGACCATCCTGCAAATCACTCGTATGTGTCCCTCCCGTGTGCATCTCTCCCGCCGTGTATGTCCCTCCCGTGTGCATCTCCCGTGTGTGTCCACCCCGTGTGCTTCTCTCCCGTGTGCCCCTCCCGTGTACATATCTCCCGTGTTTGTCCTTCCCGTGTGTGTCCCTCGTGTGCATGTACCTTTACGTGTGTATCTCTCCTGTGTGTATTACTCCCATGTGTAGCTCTCCAGTATGTACTCGTCCTTCTCGTGTAGGGCTATGTGCATCCCGTATGTTTCCCTCGTGTGTGCATACATCACGCATGTGTCCCTCGCCAGTAGCCTATACATCTCTCCCGTGTGACGTGTGCATCCCTAATGTGTATACCTTTCTCCCGTGCGTGTCTTATCCGTGTGCTTCCCTCAGATGTGCTTCCCTCATATGTAGTCTTGTAGTCTTTATTATAAACGACCAACTGTAGGCTATTATCTCCAATAAACGTTTTTTAATTCACAGAAATGTATTACATGCTATTCATTTTGTCATCTGTTACTTGCTGGGATGGCAGTAATGTTTTCGCGCCATATAATTATATTACTGGAATAACTGTCAAAACTTAGTGTCACCTCAAAAATGTCAATTTGAGATACATCGATTATTTAGTAAGTTTCTTTTGCAATTCTAGCCCATACGCTAGATTTAATCTACTTGAAAATGGACCAAAAATTGGACCATGTGGACCGTGTTCCTCACTCCATTTTACCGAAGCGGCCTCGGTAAACACGATAAAAGGTCGTGAGGACATCAGTCTATGTACAACGGTAAACAATGGTATAACTGAGACTCAATGACCATGGGATAAATCCCCATGTCCCATGGTAATAGTGTTTTATGGCCGTTTCATGACCACGTCAGACTATGTACAAATGTAACAATGGTACAACTAATAATGCCAAATACTCTTCTACACTGTTATGATGTCAATGACAAAATCAATTTAATACTATTTGCAAAACGTTTGGACGAAAATTTCATTCACATTGCAAAATCCAGGGATTTTTTCCCAGGCTTTTCATCCGTCATTTTGTGAGATTCCTTCATGGCAACATGACAGATTCTGAAACTGCGGTATATAAATGCACACATTTATTTTTTTTAAAGTTAGTTTACATATGGAGAGGTTTTTTATACTTGGCCCATTGTGATGCCCCATTCTCTCTTAACCAAATTTATCCTGACGTAATACTTCAAGTCTGATTGGGTTGGTGGTGGCAAGTTTGTGACATAGGCCCAGGAGGGATCCCACAACACTTACCAACCACCTCCCGAGCCCTAGCATCAGTCTTATCAGACATAGACCCGCCGCAACATTTACAGAACAGAGAAACCGAATCTAGCGTGTCCATAGCAGACTCTGCCGTCTTTATTTGGTGAAGAAACCAGAGTAGAAAACAACCGGACATGGGATAATTTCTATCCATCATCCATGGCTCGAACAGAGGTCTAAACCAGACCCTATTTTGTGACATCGCGGTACCATTACTTGGGGAAATGCCAACGTTTTTTTAATGCCCTTCAGCTGTGGAGTTCATCTATCACTCATTCGTTCATTCACACTTTTGACCCACCCTGTGTGGTTCCAGCCAGCATTGTTCTCTTGGTCATGGTCATTCAGCCATCATTCAGTAGTCACTCATTCATTCATCCACCCTGTAGCATGTCGTGTCCGCAGTACTCCTGATCGTGTTATACTGTAGTCCCAGTGGCTCATTCATTTGTCTGCCATTCATTCATCCCTTCATTCATTCATCAATGCATTCATATGTTATGCACACAGCACTCCTCATGTGGGCGGTGCCGGTTGGTGTTGTGGTCATTTTGTTCATTCATTCGTTCATTCATTCATGGTGTTGCCATTTTGTTCATTCATTCGTTCGTTCATTCATTCGTCTGTTGATTCATTGGTTATGTTATGCACATCGCAGTTCTCGCATACTGTAGGCAGTGCCGGTTTGTGTTATAGCCCCAATGGCTCATTCATTTGTCTGTCCATTTGTTTATGCATTCATTCATTCATTCATTCAATCATCCATTCTTCCATTCATTATGTAATCGTCACAGCATTCCTGACATGGTATGTTCCGGTTGGTGTTATAGGCGACTATAGTCCTGGCACCTGGCTGTTGTCATTTTGTTCATTCGTTCGTTCAAACGTTCATTCATTGGTTTGTTCATTCATTCGTTGGTGATGTCATGTCCACATCACCCCTGACCTAGGCAATGTCCAGTTACTGGACTAAAGCGTTCGTCCGTTCATTCACTTGTTCATTCGTTATGTTATCCCCACAGCACTACACTGACATTGGCAGTTTTGGTCGGCGTTATAGTCCTGGCAGTTTTAATTTTGTTTGTTCGTTCATTCATTCATCCATCATTCATTTATTATGTCATGTCCACAGCACTCCTGACCTGGGCGGTACCAGTCGGCGTTGTAGTTCTGGCAGTTATCGTTTTGTCTATCGTGGCAGGAGTGATGGTCAAGCGCAAATACTTCGCAGAGTACGTATCGTTTGTTTATTAATCTTTATTACTAACCAGCGACGCATCTAATATCACGGTACATTAGTTATTACAGTAACATTCAAGCATAGTCTACTGATACCTCCCGCATGTAAGGTACAGTGAATCCTCACCTATCCGCCACCTCCATCCTTCGCCTCCCTCACATAACGCCATAAGATTTTCAAGTCCATAATTCTTATTCCTTTACTTATTACTATAATTTACTTACCTCATTTTACCCGCCTCCTCACCTACCGCCACAAATTTGGCCTACAGGGATGGCGATAATCGAGGATTCACTGTGCATGTATATTCTCAGCCTTGGTTTCTCTGTGCTTACCGATCTCCTGCCCCAACTCTCTCCAAATCTCCCCTCCCCCAACCATCATGTCCCTAACCTCGCTCCCTCGAGAAAATTTTTTATAAAATTAATGTTGATTTCATGTAATAAATTTAATAGCTGCCGCATCGGTCATCATGCAGATATAAGAATCCCTCGGTGTAAGCGATTGGACCTAAAGATCAATAAGGTATCATCCCCATCGGTGCACACTCTGGGTACTTACTCGGGAGGAGCCATTATTATATATAATTTTATATATGTTTATATATGTTTATTGGACCATGTATATTTTATATTATATACATTTCTACCACGATATGTTTGTTACGGGCATTTTCATTGGTCGAGGACCGTGGGACACGTCCCACGGCAATCGCAGTATTAATATACCATGATTTGCGGACTTGGACAATTTTTATGCTCTAAGTCGCTCCTCAATTTAACAAAAAAAATTGGCGCGACCGGGGATCGAACTCGGGCCGCCCGGGCCGTAGACTGGGAGCTTAACCACTATACTAAACCGGCGATGAGGTAACTGCTTTAATAAGTCGTTAAATGTTGTCGATCGTGGTAGAAAATCGTCATACCAGAGCTTCCCGTGGTACACGGCCTGATATCCATACGGAAATTTATCGTGTTTAACTCGGGCGCCTCTCAAGGGCTTTGGAATACACCAAGCTTACACAATATGCCGTCTGAAACCATCCATGTCCCGATTGTCCCCACTCCATAAACAAGAGTCAGAATGATATAAACCAGTGGTTCTCAACGTTTTTATGTGGGGACCCAGTAGCAGACAGTGTTAGAACCACGGATATAAAGAGCAGGAGACAGCCAACACTCACTGCAACCAGATATCTGCTTGCGTCCCATGACAGATCCGAACAGGTATATGTATAGTATGTATAGTACGCAGCATTTCGAACGAGAGGTCGCTGGTTCAACCCCCGCAAAAACCAACATGGACAGATTCTGAAAGTGCCGTATATAAATGCTATAAAATTATTTTATTTGAAAAAGCTCACCTCATCGCCCCATTTGAGGACATCCTTCTTCATATCCTTTAGTTTGTTGTACTGATTAATAAACTGTATAATGCCATGTTTGCGAACGTGATCAGCATACGTGGCTGTTTCAGCCCACGATAGCGACTCGCCTTGCGTTAAAAGACCCATTCTTATGCAGGGTTACAAGTAGTTCACGTTATGTAGAGAAAATCTGGGGATACACACAATACATTTACAGGGACGGGGAGAGAGCATGTTCAGTGTTGTACTGTATTAATAAACTGTATAATGCCATGTTTGCGCACGTGATCAGCGTATGTGGCTGTCTCAGCCCAGGACAACGACTCTCCTTGCGTTAACAGACCCATTCTTGGTCTCTTATTTGTAGTATTTTACTCAGAGTTCAGTTCACCGTATATTGCGAAAACCTGTAAATATAAACAGTACTGTACAAAAATGGTCATTAATGAATAATTAACTGTATAATGACATATTTGCGAACATGTGAAGCGGTTTCAGACCATGACAACGATTCACCTTGCGTTATACGTTAGCAGACCCATTCTTAGTATCGTATTCCTAGTCTTATACTCAAAGTTCACTGTATGTTGAGAAAACCTGTGAACATAAACCATACAAAAATGCTCATTAATG
This sequence comes from Wirenia argentea, assembly GCA_025802215.1. NCBI lineage: Eukaryota > Metazoa > Mollusca > Solenogastres > Pholidoskepia > Gymnomeniidae > Wirenia > Wirenia argentea. The sequence goes on along the minus strand of WNLI01191300.1, from coordinate 2,944 downwards.
AAATGTATGATGCCATGTTTGCGTACGTGGTTGGCGTATGTGGCGGTTCCAGCCCATGACAACGACTCTCCTTGCGTTAACAGACCCATGGCGCAAAGTTCACTTTGTCTTTACGTAGAGTCGTAGAGACAATCTTGATTATCTGTGAATATAAACAGTACACAAATGGTCATTAATGAACTGTATAATGCCATGTTTGTGAATGCTGTTTCGGCCCACGACAACAATTCACCTTGCGTTAACAGACCCATTCTTAGTCTGTTATTCTTAGTCTTACTCACTGTTCACCGTATGTTGAGAAAACATTTGAATATTATTACGTAGAGACAATCTTTGTGATTATCTGTGAATATAAACAGTACAAAAAATGCTTATTATTTATTAATTAACTGTACAATGGCGTCGGTGGTGGTGGGCGAAGGTGTTGGGCGTATGTGGCGGTTTCAGCCCACGACAACAACTCGCCTTGCATAAACAGACCAATTCTTGGACATCTTGGTGTCTTATTCTTAGTCTTTTACTCAGAGGTCACCGTATGTTGAGAAAACCTGTGAATTATATTACAAAAATGCTCATTAATAAACTGTATGATGCCATGTTTCCGTATGTGGTCAGCATATGTGGCGGTCTCAGCCCATGACAACGACTCGCCTTGCGTCAAAAGACCCATTCTTATGCAGGGTTGTAGTTCACGTTATGTAGAGAAAATCTGGGGATATACACAAAACATTTACAGAGAGAGCATGTGTTAAGTGTTGTATCAATGAACTGTATAATGCCATGTTTGCGTACGTGGTCGGCATATGTGGCGGTTTCGGCCCATGATAATGATTCACCTTGCGTTAACAGGCCCATTCTTGGTCTCAAAGACACTTATTCTTGGTCTTTTACTCAGAGTTCACCTTATGTTGAGAAAACCTGTGAATATAAATAGTATGATAATGATTCGTCTTGACTTGAGTGCAGTTAGCCTCCCTCATACAAAATATGGCGGGGAAAATGTGGAATTGTTCGATTGGCTGCTTGCAATGCATTGCGAGATAGTTGCGGGATAGACAGGATGAAAACGCTTCTAACAGGGATTACGACAATGCATTGTGGGATTGCACAATGTAATCTAAAAACCATGAATTATGTGCATAGTCTACCACTATACCATAGGTCTAATTCTAATTCATAAAATCGTATAATACAGTATTGTACATATTAAATTAGTTGCCAAATAAAAACCACGTTAATAAATGTATAGCCTAATAATTATAGCATTTTGAACAAATTACCATATTATATCCAAATCAATAATAAACATGACCATGACTCATGCATTATTCGCAATAAATACAAACATTTGACAATTACTTGTGTAGTAATGTGTACGCGAGCCTACCTATCTTCTGGTCTCTAGCTCTAGGGATACATTACACGCTGTAGTCCACTACAAATAAATAGTTCAGCTAGTCTAGTAGAGACTAGAGTCCTAGACCTACTGTAGTGTCATATACAAACTTTTATAATAAATTATTGTAGTGAATGTTTACCATATATTAACTCATTAAATTTATATTTAATATGACAGAAGTCACAGATGTGTGCACCTGTACCTAACTAATCCATAAAATAAATTGAAGCACAGGAATGTGTATCTCTACATAGGACCTAGTAAAATGAAATATTTATTGAAATAGACCTATGAGAGCGGTTGGCAATTTTGTAGACATATTATCAAAGACAAATACATTATCATATAAATACATCGACATATTATATTATCGAACATGATCTAGGGAATGGGGCTAGAACATGACTTTGTAGTTGACAGTACAGTAGTTGTAGTAACATAATTTATGCTATACATTTACAACCTATAATTAGCAGTACCTGTTATAGTGTTGACATTCCTATCTATTCAAATATTATCAAATGGATCTTTATCAACAAACAGTAGCCAATGTATGTATAAGTCACAGTGCTACTATATACAGTAGTCTATAAGGTATGTGAGTCACTGTCAGATGGCTCAATATAGAATAGATCCACTATTTATGGATTTGCCGAGTCATGTAGCATCATTCATATGTCACATGTTTTAGAGCTGTTACAATACTTATCCACCGATACCAAAGTTACACCAATATGGTCCAGCGGAACCCTACAATGAGATATCTCCAGTGGGGTATGTGCGGTTTATATAGCAGTGAACTGAGTACTATCATTTGCTGAAAAATTGAACCTCACAAGTTTTTATAATATCGAAGATGGCGTCCAAAATGGCTGCCATAGAAATAAGTAGAAAATTAATTACCAACTGATTTCCTGATTAGTCTCAAATTGAAGAGGGTCTTATCTCTTACACACTTACTTGCAAAATTTCATCGGCAACTTTATTGGTTTTTGTTCAAACACGCATTATTTGAACCATACTTTTGTAACACTACATTTTTTTATAATTAGACGTTATGATTTTTGCAACTTTTTTACAACTTTACTCTTGTTATAAGTTGATAAGTACCGATCACGTTAATTCTCTGGAATACATACAAAATTACAAATACCCTACATGTGATAGATTGACCTAAAACGGACATTGAGGTTGTTTTTTTTCCACTAAGTGAAAACGTATTGAACGCCAAAGTATCAGAATTGTATCATACGATTCGCGTAATGTCCAATTTAGTATCGTAACACGGCTATCATGTATCAACTTTGAATCAACTATCAATAGATACACTACAGAATACAATATTAGGCACGTTAAGACGGGAGGGATTTGAAGACGGAGGAGTTCCCGTCAAATCCTCCCCCAGAAACGACCTCCGTCGTAGATTTGTTACGAAGAACGTTAAGTTTTTGATGCAACGGTATTCGTATTTTGACCTTGCTTGCAACAACACTGTCAGATTCCAATTCCTTCCATCACCGGTAGGCTACTGCTGCCGCTTCTGGT
>WNLI01191189.1:0-13293 GCA_025802215.1 Wirenia argentea | reverse complement strand
CGGACGTGGTGAAAGGCGCTGTCCAGTCATATGTTGAAGTGAAGCATTACTGAATGATTGCTAATATAGATTTACGTTCTACGTACACTTAGTCCTATAGTTAACATTGACTGAATTATGCATGTGTTTAAGTATAGATTACTGTGAATGAACCTTCCCCACGACCGTCTGCCAGTAGGGCTCAAGCAAACGCACTTCAATCTGAGAAACCACCCATGAACTGAGCAAATCACAATAATCCACATACAAATCACACAATTATCCACCGAACTGACTTCACACACTACATCATACCACCGCGATCGGTTGTCTCGTTTTGAATTACGCTCATTCGATGCATGGCTGAAAATATAGGGATCTGGAGATCATTTTATGTTCTTTTTTGTCGCTGCGAATGAGGTCATCGTTATTGTCGTCACAGCGGTAATTTCAAATATTTAGAGTTGACAGATTGTGCTTAGACAATTATTATGTTAAATTGAACTGCGAAAGTACACATCTGATATCGCATAATCACAAACTCTTGATATATAGGAAATCACATAGAGTATGATCAATCGCCTGAATTCGTAAGTTAAGTAACATTTACCTATCTCCTGTGAATTACATGATGCATTTGTCAATACTAACGACCATGTTGGCGCTGGCGCTTGTGTGGGCAGTGTATGGGCAGGGGGATACATCTTGCACGGAATTTGCTCGCCCGTTATGTAGAAGTGGTAATGATGAAAGAACAATAACCCTTACGCGCGATGGACAGTGTGTAACATTTCAACATACAAACGCGTGGTGTAGAAGTAAACTGTTTCTTGTCGCCTGCACGGGATGTCGACTTGTCGTCAAGCTATTACATTTGAAATCTCAGATCTCGCCGTATACATACTGTAAGAGTATAGAACAATGCACTACCGGATGTATGTACATATACATGTACGACCTTTACCGACGACAGCATTATCACAAAATCGACTTGCATGAGAGGTATACGGATATCGAGTCAAGAGAGTTCAAGTCGTTAACCAAGCAAATAGTAATTCTCTTCTGTCTCCCAAGACCGCCGCCGGGGCTTGTTGGATACAACCCTGCTATCTACATCGCGTTCTCTGTCACTGCTGTCGGTAGAACACGTACAACACCAAGCGAGCTTCCACTGTGGCAGATCGCACTTATCTCTTCCGTTGTACTCTCCTGTTTGTGCGCTGTTATAAGTTACTTTCTGCACTGTTACAAGCGCAGGTGGGCCCGTTCTCCTACCCAGAATGCATCGAGACAGAGAAGTAATGGTCGGAGGTCGGAGGGACGACAGCAAACTGTCGGTACAGCTTCCGCACATAGTGCCACCGGTAATGCGCGCGCACACCCACCGTACATCACATACGCACACTCAGACGCGCCATACACCATTTACACCCACTCACCAGACCCACCGTATCCCATACACTCCGACCCGTACACACCACCACCCACATACGAACACACGATGGGTCTACCTGAAGCCGATGGCTTCCGCGGTCTCCACCCTCCCTCCTACAGCTCCATCAGTGTCAGCCATCCCCATGAACTACACTCTCCCACACCCTCACGTCCACCACATCACACGTCAGCTAGCGTATACACCACCAGAAGCACAGCACCACACCAGTCTGACACACACCAGTCGTCAGCGAATGTATACACCAATATGACCACAGTACCACACCATTCTGATACACCCCCTCGTCAACAACATCAGTCGTCAGCTAGCATGGGCTATACACTACCAGAACCACACCACTCTGACACACCCTCACGTCCACCACATCACACGTCAGCTAGCGTATACACCACCAGAAGCACAGCACCACACCACTCTGACACACCCACACGTCAACAACAATACTCGTCAGCTAGCATGGGCTATACACTACCAGAACCACACCACTCTGACACACCCACACGTGCACCACACTACTCGTCAGCTAGCGTATACGCCACCAGACCATCAACACCACACCACGTCACTACGAGATCGGACACCGCCACACCCGCCCAAACACATCCGTCATCAGCGGGCACTGTAGCTAAACGTAGACGTCGACAACTCCGCGTCTCATCCCATTCACAAGAACGACACCGAGCCTCACCCACCACACAACTAGCACCACAGCACCCATCAACTACCACACAACTAGCACCAAATCACCCACCAACCACAACACGACTAGCATCACAGCGCCCAACAAACGCCACACCAGAACACACCACAACTACCGCCGCCTCAACCCCCAGCGAACAAGTCCCGGTTTCTACCCAATCAGGCGCTGCGAACTTTGATGCCAACTTATCTCCTACATAAACACTCGAATTGAACGGTAGGCCTAGTAGGCTATAGGCCTAGGATGAATAGATAATTATAATGAACATTCGAAATCTGAGGACGACTCCCATCTTCACTGTTCGATTCAACTTTATAATCGGACCAAGATTAAAAAAAGGAGAATAAATCAGCTGTCAAAAACGATTCATATTTTACATCTATACTACAATTAGTTCACGATCACGAAGAAAGAAATATAAATCTGGATTTGTTCGTGTTTCTACAGTAGTTTTAAAACTTAACGAACACCGCCATCCATGCATCGTTTACAACGGGTGTTAAATCTTCAACGCCAGTTTACTCCAAAGTAAAAACGCAATGCAAAATAAGCCACCCTTCCCTAACCTCAAGCATATTTAGTACAATGATATAAGTATACCGATATATTCAAATGTGAAACACTATGATGTTTATTTGGGAACATCGCTACAGTAGGCTATGCTTCTTGTCTAGGGCCTACTTTGTTAAGATTATAAATTTGATTCGAACAGCGAAGATGGGAGTCCTCTTTAGATTTCGAAAGTTCCCCACTGACTGGTTAAAAGACGTCTATTAGTTTTAGCGGGGTATTTAAGATCACCATGCCGCTTATTACTAACGGTCATAGCAATAATCTCATATTCGTACTGTATATAGGCAGGTACCGATAATGTGTCCACGTGTATAGCACATCGGGTTTCGGTGCAATTTAAATTTTATTACATCGTGATTTAATTCAGACTAAATTCAAACTAATTAATGTTTGATTATTTTCTTTATTTTCTTATCTTGGGATTATCCAGGGTCTTACTTGACTACTACATTGAAGAAAATACTGAGCCCTATAGTAGACGGATTTTTGCGACGACACTTTGCTGTAAAACTGGCATAATTATGAAAAATAAATTTAGGTAACTTTGAAAATCTCAGATCATATTATATTGTAAATTATACATCAAATTCAAATTTACTTTTATTTTTAAGGCAAGTTTTAGAGAAATCTCTGAGAAATCTATCGTCGCAAAATCATGTCGCGATCTATTTAATTACCCATGAACCTCGTAGTAAAGAACATAACCAGATGAACGGAATACATTTAGGCCTACGTTTTTGTCACTAGTTTGTAAACATGCAGTTAACTATGATTATGACAACCAACTACCAATTACCAATACTCGCAACTTTGTTTAAGAAATACTGTTGTCATACAGTATCGCTTTCACCAATAATGTTGATTTTTATCATAAAACCTTTACGTTCAGCATTATCATGAATATGTGTAGCTTACGTGGTTTTAGATACACTTTAGCTGTACTATACTATTGTGGTACACGTATAAACTAGATTTACCTTTGTTATTATTTAGGGATTATTTGAAAATAATTGAAAATAATCTAAGTTTTTAGCTGATAAGTAGGCATGTTAGCAGTTGTTATTGTAGTTGTGATAGTAGTATGAACCCGCTAAATAGTGCTTGTACGACTAGTGTGATCATGTTAGAGTGAAATATGTACCGAAAGTTGTGAATATTATTGGATAATCTAAGTTTATAGCGGACACTAACTTATAGGGTAGACTTAGCTTTGATAACAATATCTGACATTGAACATTATCTGGTTTCTCGGATTATCCCCCCCCCTTCGGTGAGTACGCTACTACCAAAAGATGGCCGGCAACAAGAAAAAGAATCCTAAGAAAGTAACTAAAACAAAGCTGGTAATACCGCCCAATGCATCAACATTAGGGGAGGCAAGCTCCGCGAGTGCCCAGAACAATAAAACTAATGCCGATAGCAAAAGAAAGACACGAGAATCGAGTGGTTCTACTGAACTCGTTGAACCTAAATGTCCCAAACGAAATGGCCCGGATGCAATTCCTCCAAATGACACTAATCAAGCAGCTACTAATAATGAAGAGAACACAGCTCATGGTAACATCCCCCAACATGAGCCAATCCAAACCAACTCTGACGTCACAAATGCCCCCATGGAACTACAAACACAGAATGCGTCCGCAAATGTCACTATTATACACGAGCCAAATACGCCAAACACACGCACACAAACTGTCACAGAATCCAGTAATGTCACAGCTCAAACGATCTCATACACACCAGCATTGCCATCTACCCAGGTTACGCAATCCCATTCCCCCACAACATCAACAATATCCAATCTACAGACTATGGTCAACACATTGTCACCCACGAACATTGACGACGTATTCTCACGCGAATACACACAATTAGAGACCATAGCATTTCAGAATGACACCATCAAAGCCTTCCAATTGCTCAATGCTAAACTATCCATGATCATTGAACTCAAATCATTAATAAACTCTCTTCTTGACACGGTAAGAGCGATACGTACGGATCAAGTTAAACTGAATGACACTGTCGAACGCATTGACTCTTGTTTACGATCTACCGTCACCAAGGTACAGTCACTCGAAGAATACATGTCCCACATCGACACCAACACAGCCACCGCGTTCACTAAAACTGACGTTCGTTTGGTTGCCATCGAGAAGCAACACGCCGATGATATGACCGCGCTCGAGAAGAAACACGCCGATTATATGGCCGCTATGGATGTACGTTTCCGAGAACTAGAATCTTCGTTTAAGAATCAAACTCCAACAAATGTAAACAATGGCCAACCGAATCCGATCGATAGCGACAACACCATGAATGCAGAAAATAGACTCGATCGTATCGAACAATACTCGAGGCGCGAAATCGTAAGAATCACAAATTTGCATGAGGATCCCGACGAAAACCCCGCGACGCTTCAATGGAAGGTCATACACACGTTCCGTCTCATAGGTGTCCCCGTTTACCCACCAGACATTGATTCTTATCACCGTAATGGCGAACACAAAGCTAACGCTATACGACCGATTCTAGTACGATTTATATCGCGTAAGTGTTTGTACGACGTTCTAGAAAACAAACACCATCTTCATAACATAGAGTCTCATCGCTATGTTGGTATCAATGAGGAACTCACCGCTCGTAGGGCTCGTATCCTTCAAGCTTGTCGCAAGGCACCCGGTGTCACGCAGTGTTTTACACTTGACGGTAACGTACGCTGTACCATTGTCGATGCGAATAGTAACAGGAAACGCACAGAGACCATCGTAACGCCGAGTGACCTATCTAAGGTTGGCATCGATCCAACAACATTTGTGGAACCGATCCACTACTCCGACAGGCAGGACAGTCAGCGCTATGATGCCCCTCGTCAATCGTATCCCGACAGTACACGGATCATTCATATACCTCCTAGCTATGGTGACCAACCCCGAGGACCATCCCGACTAGCCAGCAACTACCAGTGGTGATGTGGCGATACAGACTTGCCAACGTATGTGTCATGTAAGTCAAACTTTGTAAGTGCCTCTAATAAAACTGATGTGACGTATAAGTCAATATGTAGACATACCAGTACATCAAACAATTCAAAACTATGCAAAAGCAATAACAATTTATTATATCAATCACCTCGAATAGCGAATCTCAATACGAGTAAAAGTTCTTCATCTATTATAACTTACGATGCAAACTCATTCAGTAATGTTATAGATACTGTAGTGAATACTGCAGATAACGTAGTGAATACTATAGGCAACGTGGTAGATGCAATAGATAACGTAGTGGATACGGTAGTTAACGTAGTGGATACGGTAGTTAACGTAGTGGATACGATAGATGACGTGGTGGATACTGTACAAAGTTCTAGCAACGTTACAAAAACATTAAAAATACTTTCTCTAAATGTTGGTGGTATTAACCCAAAACTAAAAGGCACCGATATTGATGAACTAGGTAGAACGTATGATATATTGTGCTTTCAAGAGACAAAGGTGAACACTCATGATCAAATTATATTACATGGTTTCGAATGTAAAAGTATAGCAAGCAAAGGCAAAAGAGGCTTATCTGGTGGTATAGTTGTGTTTGTTAAAGAAAACATAACCAATTATATACAATTCATAGATGGGGAAGCAGAATGTGCTTGTTGGTTCTATATAAAGTTCGGCAGTCAGAAAATACTTGTAGGCAATGTCTATATTCCGCCAGTCCAATCTGATTACTCTGATGTTAGCTTGTTTAAAGATGTTGCTAATGATATCAGTAACCTACGTGATGCTAATACAAGTGATGTTATGATTATGGGAGATTTTAATGCCCGATGTGGAAACATGTCGGAAATTCCAGACCGTGCATTCAAATTTACCCCACTTGACGAATATGATATACTTGCAACTAACGATATTTACAACAAACAAGCAGAAGAGATACTAAATCGTAAAAGAAAATGTTTGGACGGCCAGTCGAACAAATATGGTCCATTTTTTATATCCATGTGTCAGGATGCGGGTCTTATATTACTGAATGGAAGAGTTGGTAACGATCGAAACGTAGGCAAACAAACATGCAAAGATGCAAGCGTTGTAGACTATATTGCAGTGACTGGAAATTTACTTGCGAATGTCTCTGATTTCACGATTCACGACCATTGTCTTTTGTTATCAGATGCACACTGTGCCCTCTCTTGCTCCTTAGTACTGCATAAACCTGAAACAGACGAGGGTATTGATTACAATGTGGAAAACAATAAAGCAATGAAACGAGTCAAATACAAATTTGTGTGGAATCATGACTCGTGTGAGAGCTACCGTGCTGCTGTAGATACTTCTGCAGTGGAAATTTGTAGTGAAGCACTGAAACATTGCACAGAACCTTCACCAGATGATGTCAATAGATTTAGTGACTCCATTGTCAAATGTCTATTTGACGCAGGTATTAAGTCAGGGGCTCTATCTAAAATAATTACTAAAAAGAAAAAATATAAACAAAATCACAAACCATGGTACAACAGTACTTGTAAACAAAAAAAGAAAGTATTTTACAAAAACAAAAGAAAATACTATAGCAGTAAAGGTAGACATAACTTAAATGAAATGAGAGCCGCAAGCAAAACGTATAAACTGTGTCTAAGACGATCTGTAAAAGAACATAAAGACACGATAATCAATAAGTTAAAAGTGAACCGAAATGACAAAAAGAAATACTGGAATATAATTAATAATGCTGCGGTTAAACCTGCAACAAAAAATAAACCGTCGATTAATAGCCTATATACATACTTCAAGAATCTTAACAGTAGCGCACATGCTAATGATGTTGTAAATAATATTTTAAATACTAATGACTGTACTTCTTTATCAGATATAAATAGAGCAATAACTGAAGAGGAAATTTTAGAGTCTATATCTCATTTGAAAGGTGGGAAGGCTGCAGGACTGGATAATATCCATAGCGAATTTATAAAAAGCACAACAGACAAATTGATAAAATATTACTGTCAATTATTTAACATGGTGCTCGACACAGGTTATGTACCAGATAACTGGCCTGATGGATACATTTGTACCATCTACAAAAACAAAGGAGACCGTTTGGACCCTGATAATTACAGAGGAATAACTGTCCTTAACTGCATCCCAAAGCCTTTCATGTCTATTATTAACACCCGTATTTTATATTATTGTGATACCAATCAAGTTATAGGCTATGAGCAGGCAGGTTTTAGAAAGCACCACTCAACAATGGATCATATATTCTCTCTAAAGTCTGTTGTAGATATATACTCTCAACATAACAAGCGACTTTATGCTGCCTTTATAGACCTAAAAAAGGCATTTGATACAGTCAATAGAAAATTATTATGGGAAAAATTGTTTTCATATGGCATTAATGGCAAACTTTTGCGATCTATTGTCAATATATATGCAGCAGCCAAGTCATGTATCTGTGACGAGAGTTATATATCAGAGTATTTCCAATGTGATATTGGTGTACGCCAAGGAGAAAACTGTTCACCATTACTATTTTCCATATTTATAAATGACATTAATTCGTGTATTAGTAGTAACGATGGCCTCCCATTTTTGCGAACGTTATTCGAGACTTATCCATATCTTAATGATATTGCGAACATTGACAAGCTGGCTAATCTTAAGGCGCTACTTTATGCTGATGATATGGTGCTTCTTGCAGAGACACCAGATGCCCTTCAAAAATTACTTGATAATCTTGGCAAATATTGCAAATTGTGGGATCTGCAACCTAACCCTTCAAAATGTAAAATAGTTTGTTTCTCCAAAGGCAAAGTCAGAAATTTCCCAAAATTTATGTTAGTAAATGAAGAAGTTGAGGTAGTGCCTGAATTTTTATATCTAGGAGTGCAATTAAATTTTAATGGCGCATTTAAAATTGCCATCAATCGCAATGTAAGACAGGCGAATCGTGCACAGTTTTCTGCAAGGCAAAAGATACGTAGTCTAGATCTACCAATTGACATGCAATTAGAATGTTTTCATACACTGATTAAACCTGTACTACTGTATGGTTGTCAGGTCTGGGCCAGCGGCAACCTAGATAAAATAAATGCATTTCAATTACAATTTTGTAAATATATGTTACATATTGGGAAGAGGACATCAACCGTTATAGTATTAGGGGAACTTGGAGAGTATCCAGTTTCTATTGATGCCACATGCAATGTTATTGGATTCTGGGCAAGCCTAATTCAATCACCTGTGGATAAACTTGCTGTTACTATGTATAAAATACTCATGCATTTGCACAATAATCAAATAATTAAATCAGAGTGGATAAAGAAAGTAAAGGATACTCTGGATACAGTAGGTATGTCATATGTATGGATAGACCAGAGTATACCATATAGTGGCTCCTGTCTCAGAGGGCATGTTATGCAATCTATGAAAGATCAATTTATACAGGACTGGACTGCCAAAATAAACGAATCAGCAATATGTAATAATTACAGAATCTTCAAGACTAAATTCTCACGTGAACCTTACCTCCTAAAGCTACCTGCTGCATTAAGAATATCATTATGTCGCTTTCGGACTACTAGCAACAAACTTCCAGTGCAGACAGGCAGGTATAACAACATACCAAGAAATCTCAGAGTTTGTCCACTTTGTAACTCTGGAGAGATCGGCGATGAATTCCACTACATATTAGTTTGCTCTCATTTTAACCATATTAGAACAAACAGGTTGGCACGTTATTACTACACGCGACCCAACTTGCTCAAATTTAACCAATTAATGAATAATTCATCGAAAAAGGTATTGCATAATGTTGCAAATATGTGCAAATCTATTACTAAAACGATAAACGAATTATAATCTTTAGGCAGACAGTCCAGTATAAATTTGTAAATACTGTACTCATACTTATTGTACATCATATCATTGTTTAAAATAGTTATACACTGATGTAAAATTATTGATGTAGAATTGTGTTATACAACTAATACTTGGTTTGGTAATATCTGTTATTTCACCACTAATCTAAACCAAAGTGGCCAATCTTCAAATGAAAGAATTGCAGGTATTACAACACCTCATCCGGTGGTCAATATCATGTCGCAAGGATTGTACAGACGTGTGCGATAAATTACAAATGCAATTGTAAATCCTACTAATACATAATGAAACATTCGCATAATTATTGTATGGTTTTGTGGCCAAGTGCTATTTTGATCAAATATGTAAAATAAAATAAAAAACCCTCAAAATTATGATCATCTATAATAGAATAATCCAAAATTGCATTGTCCACAAAAAGGAATTTCACATATGTTGGTACTGGCAAGGTTTAGAATTGAGACACGAAATAACTGAGATATTACCATAGCATTAATTTGTGATATTTTACAGAATGATTTAATTACACTACCATAATGTAATTTCTCCTACCTGGTATCTGTATATTGAGGATTCCATAGGGAGTGTTGTAGGGGAGACGAAGAAGTGAGTCTAAAGTCAGGGAATAGGGTTTCTTGTGTCAGGAATACTCATTTCTTGAGTTGAGACTCACCTTTTTGCCTTTCCTGGCACACTCCATGGGCAGTATTCGGTTTATTGCAATATAACCCACCTACTATATGGGGAACATGTGGGAATCCATGGGAGTAAGTAGGAAAATTACTCTGGGCTGTGTATACAGATGATATGCCTTGAGAGTGTCATGCAGCATTTCATTGAGTGACCAATAATAATGTCACTTGTTTTGCCTAATAAAATAACCCACCTAAAACGGTGACGAATGATGTAAGAGGAAGGGTGGTCCCCAGCACGACATTCTTCACATAACCGCTCACATACCACGATCCAATGGCCGGGTCATAATACAATCGGTTGGTCTGCTGGCCCCCTCGTCTCTGTGCCTCAAGACTGAAATATTGTATAAATTATAATAGAAAAAAATTGCATCTCAGAATGCTGTATTATGCCAGGCAAATCTTCTGTATCACGCAAGAACAAGGGCGAATAATTATGTCTATTAAATACTCTAGCATGTACTGTTTCCTCGTTGATGTTATACCTTTTTTATCTTGCCCTGATACATACTAATATTCACTTGCTTATTCAATTATTGACATATTATTACTAGAGATTGATATCCCAAATTGACTATGGTTATGCGTACACTTGTATGATACTGATATAATCATTAATCAACTGTGTAATTTGTATTTAAAAAATGGGCCATAATTCTGGACAGCAAAGACAGATCAACTACTAGTAAATGTTTGGTGTATTATAAATTTATTTATGTGGGGTATGGTAAATTATTTTATATCAATAATACAGTAAGTGGCAAGCATGAGCAAATTTCAATACCATTTGAAATTAGTTGCCTAAACTGAGATTATTATGCATAAACATATAATTGGTGACACAGTATCATGGGACTGACTAGTCTGACTAGTGAGTCAGTGAGACTGGTGAGTACGAGTTTATGATTGGGAATAATCTTTATTAAGATCACTTCATAGAGGCGGTTCAGACTCGAGAGCTTGTGCTCGATGAATTTGCTCGTTGGTCTTAAGCCGGGCTATCGTTGTAATTAGTAATAGTACCTTTGAATGCATGAGGGAGGTATCGATGGAGGGCCTTCTGTGTGGTGTGCTGCAATCCTTCACAATCCTTTGAGTGCAGGCCTTGGCTACTTGGTTTGTCGGTTGGACGGTTGCGGTTCAGCATGCACAGGTCTTCATCTTTACCTCTGTCCAAATGAATATACAAATTACAATGATTAATGATTATGTCCCTAAAAATGCTATGTCCTAGACGTTAAATTACAAGACATGTATATTACACAGTATGAAGTAAGATAATCATAATGTATAACGAGTACTAAAATTTTCACTATTATTATATCATCCGAAATGTTCTATATCCCATTTATTTTTTATAAAACTGTTATTATTGACATTTATTTTCGTCTGCATGATCATAAACTGTGTGTAAATAATTTTAGTATTACAAATCTACATTTACTTACAGTACATCCAGTAGACCGTAAGTACACAGGGCTACTGAATTTAACTATGTATGTCACTGGGTTACTAGCGTTAAACGTCACGCTGTAAATTACAAAAAAAAAATGTATTTAATACTGTAAAATAATATTTAATATGAGTAAAGTACCAACCATAGCAAACGAAGAAATGATGCCTTTGAATCTTGTCACCACAGCTCACACTTGTAGCGTAACCCACCGAAGACGGCCAAATGCAACTATTTTATTTTGGTTAAAATGTTTTGTTACTTTTAGTCCATTTTATGATTTGACACTAAATTTATTTTATCGAAAACGAAAGTCAATCTTACTTCCGCGTTATAAATCGAAAGTAGAATCTGCCATCAGGGCACCCTAGTCCCCAGCGGTGATCGCTGGACACAGACCATGGACACAGATGCCGCATGCCGTGGGCACGGGTGTACTAGCGGAGAATAGTCACTGGTGATGAGTCAATCAGTTGGTAGTCTTCGTAATAAGATTACTGATTGACAGACTCATTATCGGTGATTGTTCTCCGCTGGTATACTTGTGTCCGCGGCGTGTGGTATCTGTGCTCGTGGTCTGTGTCCATGATCACTATTGGGTTGTGGTGCCCTGATGGCAGATTCTCGAAAGTACGATGTTTTAAAGGTGTCATTCCTTCGTAAATCATGAAATCAATATGACGGCACGTAGCGCCGGACAATTTATTTCAGTAAATATAATTTTTTTTCTCTAGCAGACGGAGTATGTAGGCTATACCAATATATTTTCGCTACCTACAGTACATGTATATAGTGTACATATTATTATTATTGCATACTGTATTTATACGGTTTTCAATAAAAGTTTTCAATTTCAATTCAATTTCAATTTCAATTTCACATATTTGTGTAAATTTTTTTGTCGCAATTATAGTTATTTTAATTAGCCTTGTATTTTATAGCCTTGGACATAGATGACTGTATTAGGCTTTCAATTACAAAAAAAGCGTTTCTTTTTTGCTGGGTATATATACGTAATGAAATGTGTTATTTCATCAGGTAGAGCTAAATTCACAAAATACTGGGTGTTGAATTATCAGTACCTTACACATTTTGATAATTTGACCATTAGTGGTAATTAGTGGCCTATAATAATAATGCATTATAATTACTATTGATTTCAATATAGTTCTCGATAGGCCTACTGTAAATGAAAACAAAAATCAGGAATATAAAATAATATCAATTGATTTTCACGCGTAAATCGTTTTTCTAACGACAATACCTTTTTGAATGATATGCTTTACGCACTTAAAATGCTTTACTCACTAAAATCGCATTTCTAACATAAATCTATAGTTTTTTTTACGTAAATCACTATCTGAATGTAAATCACTTTCTGACATAAATTCTGTGTTTTTTCATAAATCCATGATTATAACACAGACATTTACATAGATAGACGCGACTTCCGAATTTAGAAAAGTATCGCCAGTTTGCTGGGGCCGACACACCTCTTTTTGGGGCCGACACGCCTCATTTGAAGCTGGATTTTATGGCACGTCAAAAAAATCAAAAAAGGT
>WNLI01191078.1:0-13295 GCA_025802215.1 Wirenia argentea | reverse complement strand
GTATATAGTACCACTTTTTACCTGCTCTCCCAGAGCATTTTTAAATCTAGTTACTGGATATACTGTACAGTATAACAATTTAAAACATAATTGTGGAACCATAGGTATTGAAGGAGTACCAAATACTAAGCTACAGTATATTCTAGCTATTGATAGCCCTAGCAAATTGTAATCAGAATCATCAGAATATTGTCAAAAAATCGCAAGCCACGCCACAGTACTTCAGAACACAAATGACGTCCCCCTCCCCACGACCCCACCCCACATACCTTCTTTGCCCAAGCCTGGAAATGTTTAGGTCCCATTATCTCCTCTTTAGACATCACGTTTGCGCCGGTTGACCCGACAAAATGACCGGGGAGATTCTTGGAGGCTGCCCACTGACTCGCCTGTCGGATAAAGCAATAAACATGATTAATGCATCAAAATAAAATAATGTTTG
Source organism: Wirenia argentea (assembly GCA_025802215.1). Taxonomy (NCBI): domain Eukaryota; kingdom Metazoa; phylum Mollusca; class Solenogastres; order Pholidoskepia; family Gymnomeniidae; genus Wirenia; species Wirenia argentea. The sequence continues at coordinate 12,853 of WNLI01191078.1, read as the reverse complement.
AATTTATATACTGCACTTTCAGAATATGTCCATGTACATAATACAACTTTACATGAATGATATTCTTAGAAACAATCAGTATCTATGATATCCAAAAAAAATTATCACCAAAATCTATGTATATGACTAGAAAATTGGCGAAAACACCCCGTTGCTATGCGTTGCTAAGGAAATGGGCTGTATCGCGCCAGATGAGTTTTCTCATTTTAGTAAAATATGGTTTCTTATACTCGGCACACCCGACAACTAAAATCTGAAGAGAAAACTGGTCAACAAAATATGGCAACTTCTTTGCCCTTCAAGAGCAGTGTGTGTTATTTCCCAACAAATGCTTACTCTGGAATATAAGGACAATACGTACAATCAGTACCTTCTACAGCTGGGTCAAGAGAGAGGATCACATGAGATGCCTTGCCTAAGGACACCACAGAGAACACAACAAATACACGTCAGAGAAAGTACAATTTTCGCAATGCATAATTTGTTAGCAATCATAAAATGTTTTAAAAGTAAAAAAATTGTAAAATGGGCTAAACCACCCCTACAGAGCATTTTTGTATTTCTTTTTGTGCAAATAAAATATTTTTTAAATGTTTTAAATCATAAATCCTACCTGTTTTTGAGCTTTTGACATTTCACACATGGCTTGTACGTCATTGGGGTTCTTTTGTAGTTGACGAACGGCGTGGAGTCGTTGGGATACGATTGAACTGATGTCTACTTGCTGAAAAGAAAATAACACGACTTGAAGGATGATCAATCAATCAAGCAATTGATAAATCAATCAACCAATCAATGAATCGATCAATCAATCAAGAAATCAAGAAATCAATCAATAAGTTAATCAACACAATCACATACATTGATTTTTGTAGTTGACGAACGGCATGAAGTCGTTGGGAAACAATAGGGATAATTTTGATCAACAGGGCTGAACAGGAAGTACTAACATAGATATAAAAAAATAGATGATATTGTTTATAAAAAAATTTTTCTTTGAATATTAATACAAATATTATTGTCGAAATGCAGTGCTTAACGATTTTATATTGTTTTTAGACCAAATGTGTTATAGTATGTTGCCATGGCTTCCATATTGGCCTTCCTTTTCATGAAAAATCTTTTGTAAAAACGCTATCATCTAATTTTCTTACATCTATATTAGTACTTCCTGTTCAGCTCTGTTGGTCAAAATTATCCCTATTTAGAGAACAATCATTGTGGAATATGCTCATGTCTATAATAATGGATAATAATAGACAGTACACATTGCTATACACTCGCCACTGCAACAGTATTATATAGCATAACAATCCAGCGTTCAACTTTCATATGTACAAACATAATATACTTATATATATAATGGAAACAATATTATGTACAATCATAAAACAACATATTCATTTTTATACACAGGTAGAAACTAATATATTTCTGAAATAGTATGTACACCTATTATATATTTTGTTTTAATAACAGTTTTGTATTTACAATCATTTGTACAATATTTTTCACAATAGGAAACCGATTTATACATAATAAATCAATAAATGTACAAATGTACAGTATTACTTTACATGCATATTTGATTGGTAATTGTATGTACACACACTTCTGATATTATATGTTATGTACAAATGTACGGTTAGTCGGGATATAGACATTTTATACAGGCTTATGTACACGCCTATGTACATTTACACACGAATTGGACGGAATGGATCAGACGGGTTTATTTACATTATGTACATTTCTATGTCCAGTAATATATACGAAGTTTACATTTTCTGGCTACATTTTTTTTATTTTTCCTACACATTATGCTTCATGTATCTTTTTATGTGTGCGTTTTTATGTAAAATGTGCTACCTTGTGTATCATATTATGTGTACACTATGTATGATGACTGTGAGCTCGCTTAGGGTTCAGGTTGTTTACAGTAAATCTTTCTAAGTAAAGATTATATAATATAGACCTTACTGAATACTTTCATCAGGGTTTAGGCTATCACAATTAGCTCAAAAAATATCTACACTATTTAACCCTAAGAAGTATGTTTATATAACTTGTATGTATTGTGGTGTATGACTGTATGTAGTATACATGATGTATACTTTGTTTAGTCAATTAACTACCGGTATACGTTCGCTACGTAATAATAGCATATGTTTCCTGGAAACCAAATTCACAATTATCCCGTTATACAAAACCAAAGTTAATCTTCTTTTACAACCTTGCTATGTAATATCTCATTATGGGCTTGTTGTATTATTTTGCTTCGCTATACAACTATAGATTCATAGAGTTTTAACTAAGACGTATATGTTTGACGATACACGTGGAAGACTTCTCTTTAACTTACTGGAACAAAACAATACCCTGTACCATATCATTGATTGTGTTATGTAGACCTATTTATGTAGCTCAATATTTTGGTAAACGTTTACATATATACATACCGATATATATACCGGTGGTATGTAATATTGACTGACATCCGAATAGATTTGCATTTACTGAAAAAACCCCGGATATGTGAAACAATAGTGTCAAAGCTGTACAATTAATGTGTTGTCATAAATCAATTACCGGTACTCACACAATACCTTATACCGTGCATATGTCGCATAATATTCTTTTAAATTATTGTTCGTGGGTCGTTTTCCTTAAGTCGTATGTGCAATTCGTTCTTCAGTATGTACATTTGGTCCTATTATTTATTATCACCCGTTCCACATTTTGCGAATGTAGATTGGGAATATAGGCATATTTTGAAAAGTGACAGAATACATAATAGAACATTCGGAGATGCTTGTGGTAATATATTAATGTATGTAAGTATGCCCTGTTATCACACTTCACATAATTAATACAATTTGTTATAGTAAGTAATATGTTTTCGGGTTACACACAATCAAACATTTTGGGTATCTGGGACATCAAACGTGGGGAACTTGCGCTTGCGCATTGGTGACGGCGGTAGATTAACGGGTAAGTTGCTATCGGACACCGGCCGATGCCCCTGCGCACAATCGCTACGTTTCAAGTTATTATCTGAAGTTCGGAATGAGTCTGAGCGGCCAGGTCTATGGTTTCCCGCTGTGCGGTATAACGCATCTGTGTGGAGATCGGAAGGTGCGTCATGGTATACATGAGCGTTCACGCTCGAAGCGTCGGATGCTGTCAGTTGTTTTGGCGGTGATGTGTTGAGGCATCGGGCTATGTCCTTCGGTAAGGTTTCCAGACGTCTCTGTGGGCAGAGTACACGCATTTGTTCACTAACGTCTTACTAGAAATATGGTAATGGGTACGTTTCGAGATATCGTGGCAATATATTATACAAAGGTGTCGAATTCAACGCCTGTTGGCTTCAACGTTTTCTGTTCTCCTGGTGTTCCTAGGCAAGGAATCTCACATGTACATGTCTATTGGTGTAAAAAATATTGTTGTTATTATTTAGTATTGTACAGTAGAGCAAGGGGATATAGCCTACGTTCCCTGATCTTAGGCTCAAGTGCCATACGACCCATGTGTCTGTTCATTATAATAATAGATGAGCGTGTTATTCCTTAGTGGGAATACGACCACATCCTAGTGTGGCATGTCACGTATAAGTGCGACTGATTAATTTTAAAGGGAGCGCTACCCCAATGGAGCTACCCGGGCCGTGGCTAGCACTGCAACCTATTATAATATGTCCAACATATACATATATTATAAAGTGACCGAAAGTTAGATGTTATCATGGTGGGGAAAGCGGAGATTGAGAACATGGAGAAAACGTAGGCTGCTCTAGAGTGTCAGTGCATTACTACTTAATACGTATACTATAGTGTGCACGCACCCTATTCCACGTATAGGTATAGTGTGTCTACATTAATAGAGGTTAAGTGTTACCTGCATGGAAGTTAGGCGATCCTCTACGCTGGTTACTCGTTTATCCAAGCCGCTCTGATTTGTGTGCATCTCCGATATCATTTCTTGGATATGTACTTGGATCTGACACAATACAATCATCACATTACATTACAGAAAAATATATAGATATTATGCACTATACACTAGTCCCTTACATAGGTATATCTTCCATTATAGCGTTGTCAAAATTAGTGTTTGTTATTATCATTGTAATATCTGAAGTTATCAAGCGATCACACTTAGTTATTTGACACCTTTTGTGTTTATTATCTCCCTTGACATCGGGAAGTAGTATTATTCTGTTATTTTTACGAATGGTTATTATCGGCCTTGGCATAGGAAGTAGTATTATTAGTGAATAATATTTGTACATCATAACTAGTGAAAATGTGCTTTGCGTTTACAGTACTTTTCCTGTTACGTGAAACTACTTACTTGTGTAAACGTATCAACACCGTTGCGAAATTCTACTGTGCGCTTCCGAATAAAAAAAAGGCACGTTTACATAAATTTTCGTTTTACGCCATATTCAATCCGCGTTGCAATACTTTTGAAAGGCTGAATACTTTTTCTTCAATCCGTGTTGTATCTGAAATTCCAATACCGAATCCGAATAATAAAGAAAATTCATCGTGCAAAATACTATTATGGATGTTTATAGGCCTACCGGTGACTACTTTTTTCTTCAAAGGGTTACGGTCGAATTATAGAATTTCGCACACAACAACAAAGACAATGCATTCGTCTTTCCAACAGAATAACCTAAATAATGATCGCTACAGAAATCCAGATATTACAAGCATATTATAGTAATACAGTAGCCTATCTAACAGTACATGACAACGGTATAATGAAAAATGTTCTATACTGTAAGGTTGTCTTACGATCTCCAAGGCAATCCCGATCAAACAATACATTACTATGTAGTAGGCCTAAGTGGTTGCATTGTTTGTACATTATTTACTTTTAGGGAAAAATTTTTCATGATGAGTATATTATGCAATATTCATGAATTAATATCACCCAAACAACAATACATTAGTAACATTACGATAGTGACTAAACTAGCAAACCATAAAATTGACAAAGCTAGGTTATACTATAGAGGACCCAAAATCCAAAAGAGGCTCTCCCCGAGATGTATATGAAAGTTATAATATATATGCCTAGGTATCGTTAGAAAGCTACTGTATGTATCACCCCTATCTAGTCTATTGGCCGTCCCGGCTCGGATTTGGGTGGGCAACATCGAGCCGGGACGACCAATAGGCTACACTAGATATGGGAGACACATAGCTTTCTAACGATACCTATAGTCTACCTTTCATATAAATCTTGGGGAGAGCGGAAATACTATAATCAGATTTTGGGTCCTCATTCTATAATGACTACAGTCTATTGTGGCATTAGGACATGCAGCAGAGAAGAGTATAGAGTTGAGCACATGCAGTAATATAGAATTTATACAATATAAAAATACTACGAAAAACAAGAAGACGATAGTAAGATACAGTACAGGTAGTTTATCGCAGAAAGCTGATACTGAAAGGTGATTAGGTTAAATCTTTCAATTGAATTAATTTGTCTCCGGAAAGATTTCCCTCTCTAACATCAAGGAGTTCACGACTGTATACAACTCGAAGATTCCCTCTAGGCCTAGACTCTAGGACACTTCTTCTGTGGGGCTTCCCCACTTTAATTTAATTTTCCGGGTTTGTTACGGTGGTATATATACGTATACGAATCCTATTTGATCACTAAAATAATTATTACGAAAATATCATCCATTAGTAGAAGGCTTCTCTCTTTGGGTGACAACGATACATTTGGATTTATTTACGACACCGATAAACGTTCATCCGTCAGTTTCATATAGCCAATAAGCATTGAGTTCGTGTGTATTACGGTATAAACTAATATAAAGTACCTACAACGCTAAAAGCAGTATGTATTTTCTGTCACATAGATGCAGGCCGAACTACTGCATATCGATTTCGTAAATAAATCGGGTTGTATCGTTGTTAAGTTGATATAGTGTGACATATGTCCATACATTACACATTGCACACTTTGGTTGGCATTCTCTATCATATACACTTGATGAGGAATAACAATGGATAGCACATGCACACTTCTAATGGTAAGGAACCCCTACATCAAACCTCTACTCTTGCAGGGTAGGGAATGTTTGCAGTTTTCGCTAAACCTTTTATTTTAAGTGCGTAATACTGCGTATGTATTAATCCTTTTATCCTTACAGTGTGACGACTATCAAATGCATATGTAAAAACTAACATTCACATTGAACTTGTTCATGCATAATATAGTAAAAAAAAAAATAGAGGGATTAATTTGCGTGTGTCATGAACAAATTCAAAAGATACATTGGTTATATTAACTCGCACCCAAGATATACTGTTATAATGCTAGAGCATGCACTATTGACTACCTGCTTGAATTCAGGTAGAGGAATTGAAATGTAGACACTGTTGGCTGCCTCCATGCCAGGCTTGGTCATATGCTACAAAACGGAAAGGATATGTCGGTTATATCTCGCTCGAGTTGCGCAAAATGGGCTCGGACAGCCAGAAAGAAAGGGCTGGGACTGTCGATGCATAGCCCCTGTTATATACACAGGGTAGGAAAAGTTTGTACACACTCTGGTTATTTTAAAATATTCAATAATCATGCATGTCAACATTACAAAAAAAACTTTGTTTGAAATTGTTACCTTAAATATTATTATGGTGGTAAAATTTTGTGTTTATATGTTATTATGATGATGCTTAAAATACGCTTTTTGTCATTCTACAATAATTTAAAATTGTATCATATTTTCCATGACTATATATTTTACTTATACCTTTCGACCGTAAATAACAAAAAAACTATTAAAATGCCGGCAAGTCTTAACTTAATGGTATCTTCAGAAGATAATTTCATGCCGAACATTCGGTATATAATATGGTATATACTTATAATGTATATATACTTATACCAAACGAGTGTATACAAACATTTGTCCCAAGCTGTGTATACAAACATTTTGGTGTCGTTTTTTAATATGAGCTTAAAAACATCCATATACGTATTATATAATGACAGAGTAGATTAAATTTGAGTAAATTCATTACTATCGCTTTGATACATCATCTATGGTTCAATTTCAGAACTTTATAGTGAAGGTTGTACCACAGCACTAGTTACAAAAATATGAGATAATTTAGTGTAAAATATTACAAAGTTGGGGTTTTTTGTTTGATTTTAAAGCCATTCACACTGTTGAACATATTTAATACAAATAATTTGAAACAATATACATTTCATCTTTAAACAATAGGCTATATAAAAAGTATATTGCAATCGACGTATGAACATATCAGGTCGGAAATGAACGAGCGGCAACCGACAGATCCAGTCCGTTTCCTAGCGACCGCGGGTGCCCATTTTACGAACGTTCGAGCTTAACATTTACATGTACAGACATACATTCATTATATTTACGTTACCAGACATACAGTATAATGATTGAAACTTGAAAAGATGAGTAAAAGTTGACAGTTGAAGAACGGATACGGACTCTTTACATTTAATAGATGACGACAAAATGTTAGTCAGATGAGAAATACTACCTTTGTTATTGTAGATTGAAGTAGTTACAATATATAACTTTACAAGATGTTTTCCGTTAATTATTATAATAATAAAATGTATTCTTGTAATAATGAGGATTCTATGTAGAAAAGACAACATCGTTAATTGATGACAACTTTTTCTATTACAACAAAAGAAAGATTTTGCTAAGATTTCAGTTATAAATAACCAGTTACAATATGTAGCACTACACAATATATAAAACATATTTCATATCACAACCAAATATTAAATATTATTGATTTCGAAAAAGGGATATTTTATTACTCTTGCCTTTAGTACTTTAGTTAAAAATATTCGGTTGTCTCGTTTCATAACACATGATATATTTTGTCTGAATAGGTTGTGTAATTTTTCACACTTGTTTCTGAGTCATGAAATATGTTTTATATATAATTATAGTGCATTTGTTTGCGTCATATTCATAGACTATTCCTGTTCGTAAGTTTCGACTAACTACTAATTCACCAAAGAATGTTTTGCACATGCGTACTCACCCTGGCCATGTCTGTGAGGGTATTTTGGTTCTCTGTCAGTTTACGTTGATCCATCTTTATTCGACGCAAACTGGAATGTAACATACGTATGATGAGCATAATATTGTGGTTCTATGTGGGTTTACGTTGATCTATTCGATGCATGTATAAAACACCACACCTCTTTTAAATTATAAAATTAATGGATGTGTAAAAATGGGGAGTTGGTGGAATACGGTAAAATCATATAAATTTTTGCGTGTTACGTATATAGTGATAGCATATTACAGCAGTAATGATGTTACGGAGGGTATCGCAATGGGCCCCGCAACGTGGCCTGCGCGAAAGGTTCCAACCCCTCTCACATAAACTGAATGTCGCTGGTTAGAAGACATTGTTTGTTTTCAACGAAATGTATGGTCCGCTACCGTTTAGATGATTTCTGTGTAATTGACTTACGGTTAGTCCAGTCCTGTTGGATCGCTCCGGTCTTTGGGGGTCATGGCCAATTCGTTGCTTGAAGTAACGTACAATACAGTAACAGTAACAGTATGTAACAGTATGAAATGGCGATAGGAGTAAAGCTGTGACGTACCTGTGAATTGCAGCGAGGAATTTTCTCTGATGAACTCTGACCCGGCGTGGATTGACCTTTGACACGAGTTTCGTGTATTTGTAGATGAACCACGTCTCACGAAGTACGTTAGCAGCCGCGTTCTTTAACTGTTGGTGGATGTTGACAAATGGGGTGAAATGTTAAATACCATGAGTGAGATTACGGAGTTTCTTTATTGTGAACAGAATGGGAAGAATATACCGCCGATAATTTCCCTTGTCAACTAAAAAAACGTTTCTGACAATCTAACCGATTGATTGATTGCTTGGGTGATTTACAGATAATCAAGCCACATCCTAATGACCTGGCCAGGAATTAGTATGTGGCTTGATCACAGGAGCACAGTAGATCGAGTGACGACATTTCCATGGTAATCAAAACATATTGACACCGGCTGACACCTGTCAATCAACGTCAAACTGCCAGAAACTTTTTGCAGTTCTTGTGTAGGCTACTTATATACCATAGGCTATAACTGGTTTGTGTAGGTATAGTGGGTGTTTACGTATTGGGTACTAAACCCAAAACGAGTGTCAGCAAAATCATACTGTACATGTGTACAAAACACTGGAGAATACATATCATTGACCCTACATGAATATATACGAGCGGGTATGCCACCCTTAAGTGATTTATAAAATAGGTCTACTCATTATGTCGATTGCATTTGCTAATATTCGATTAGGCTTACTGAATTATTCATTAGTTTGTTCGTGGCAATTGCCGCAATGATATAGTGTGGTGTGTGTGGGCTGGGGCGTGTGGGTCCCTAGGGTGCCACAACGTTATACCAATGACGTCATTGCTAATATATGTGATTACTCCATGCGTTCGAGGTGTTGGTGTGTTGCTACACTTAGCAAATCATAATGAATATATAATGTGTCGTTGTGGAAAACACATGGCTATGTCTATTCAGAGAACTCGACTTGTGGTCTCGGAGTCCCGGGTGTAAACATGGATCGGGACAAACCTTGGTCTAACATGTTGCGGTTTTAGTGGAATTCCATTGGACAAGAAACTTACCCCGGCTAGGTCGGTCGCTAAAATGGGTATCACATGTGTGTGTTGGGCTTATGTAGGTATATATGTTACTTTACACATGGACAGCTAATTAGCGCAACGCTCATTTCAAATGTGAACATTTCCACTATTATCATTACCCAGAGGATTATTGCAGGTAATTATAAATAGATGCATGTGCGTCTTGTTAGTAGTATAAAAAGTAAAAAAAGGATAGGTTACGCATGCGTTTCTTATTGAAACTTTGCGCGGCCCACTAGATATCGCCAGATCATTCTGTTCTCCGAGATTTCGATGGGTAGCGGTTTGCGTTATCTGATCTATCCATGTGGCTTTGGGTCGTCTTTGTGTGCGTTTGACTTTTCGCATTCCCTCCTCTAAAGGAGAGGCGTCTTGATTTTACTTTTTTGACCAGGGTTTTGTCTTTGTTATGTCGTATAGTGGGTCTTGTTGTTGAATATAAACTTTACTTCGATCAAGACGAAATATCGTTTTGGTGTAGACGAAAATAGTTTCTCGGTTAGATACTGACATTGGAACATCTCGGATCATGCCATTATACTGACTAATCTACAATTATAGGCATATAACTATTAACTAATAACATCAAAACTTTCGGTCACTTTACTTGTATATGTGTGTTGGACATACGTCGCAGTGCTAGCAACAAGCAGCCCCATTGTGGTAGCACTCCCTTGAAATGAGTCGCACTTACACATGCCGCACTAGTATGTGGTCATATTCCACTAAGGTTTAAAACGCTCAACAACAACAACTATTATTATAAACTAGACACATAATGAAGTGTACTGGACACCTGATGAAGTGTACTGCTGTACACGAAAGCTTGTGTCAACTTTTTTGCATTAGAATTAGTCTTTAAAGTGTACCTATTAACTATACAAACTCACCCGTTTCGAGAGTTGTGTGTCCATCATGAAGTTGTGGACATGTTTCTCAGCTCGACTCAGTTCGAGTTTTCTTGCCACAACCGCAACCACAAGCGCCGTACAACCCGCACCCTGCCAAGTGCAAATCATTGGTTCAAATAGCTAAGTAGTTTGAATTGGCAGCTTCACTTGGTCAAGTCGCAAAGGAAAAACACAGCGTTTATACGCATAAGTGGACTCTACCAGTTCAATGTGATGCCGTTTGGACTAGAAACAGCGCCTGTGAGATTTGATGTTACAAAAGTTGGATGGACTGATGGATTAGGCTACCGTGCTGACATCGTGCTGATCATTCAAATTGTAAAACAAAGCATGGTGCACCGTTGCACAATTATAGCCTCCTTAATTTTCTATTTTTCATGTTACTGTTTGTGTTTAGATAGGAAAATGCCGCAATTGTATAATATAAATGGCACTGAATTTTATATACAGGGTGAGCCAAAAGTTACGTTTTTAAATGAATTTCTTCTCGATATGCGTGTATCTATCTAGCATATATAATTTACCCACCGGGTGATCGTGAGTGGCGTCGGAGCAAACAAGATTAGTCAATAGGGAACGTTGAAATCCGAGGAGGACTCTCATCTTCGGTGTTCGATTCAAATTTATAATCTGACCAAGATAGACAAGAAAGATAGAGTTACTCTAACTGTGTTCCCAAATACATATCTTAGTGTTTCACACTTGAATATCCGTGCATTTCATTGTGTATACTAAATATGCTTGAACATAGGGAAGGGTGGCTTATTTTGCATTGCGTTTTTACTTTGAATTGTTTAAAGAAAAGTGCTCGCAACACTGTATGTATGATCACTAGGCCTAGTCCTGTTATAGCCTACACTGGAATTATACGATGTATGCTTAGCCTATACGTTACACTCACTGTTAATCCGGTGAGGATAGAGAGGGCCCTACCACAGTACGTGTTCGGCACGATGTCCCCGTAGCCTATCGATAGGAAGGTGATGGCTACAAGCCACATACTGTTGAGGATGTTACCGTGCTCGTCTCGATCGTGTGGACTGAAACGGTTGTGTATAATTGTGAATAGGCCTATAATACAAATTGTGTGTGCGTTTATATACCGCAGGTTGTGTGTGTGCGTTTATATACCGCAAATTCACGGCTGCCATGGTACAACAAAATGTCTCAAATGCGGATTTGTAGGCTCGAGAAAAAAAATCTCTGTTTTTGAATGGGAGCAGACTGGAGTGCTAACCACTAGCCTATACACCATTAGCTCAATAGGTACACGTGACCATTGGAACGTGCACAAGACGTAAACAAGCTGTCATTACTATTTTGCACAACATGTATAAAAAAACTGTCTTACATGATACGTAATGCATATGTACAAGTCAGTATATATATGCTTACAATTTGTGCAACACGCAAATCAATATTATGACAAATACAATACACAAACAAGCGGTCATACAAGCGGCCATTAAAACCAGCGCAACACGTAAACAAGCGATCAAAACAAGCTACACAACATGTACAAGCGACCACTATATACCTGCGCAACACGTAGGCTATAGCCTACAATCCTCCATTATAACAAGCGCAACACACAAGCAAGAGAACATTACACCCAGAGCAACAAGTAAACAAGCAGTCATTATACAACCCGCGCAACGCGTACAGTATACAAGTAGTCGTTATAGGCCTACAATCCGCCCAAAACGCAAACAATCGATCATTACAACCCGCACAAACACGTATACAAGCTGCCATGACAACTTGTGCCACACATAAACAAGCTGCCATTACAACCTGCGCAACACGTATACAAGCGGCCATCAACATAAAGTACATTACGGTATACGCCATCTAATAGGCCGTGGTGTGATTGTAAAGTGGGCCTGGGTGGTTGGCTAAAGGACCGTTGGCGTGCATAGGTCCCTAATGCGATAGACTGGCGACAGCTGTGGTCGTATGGTCGATACTGTATGCCACACAATGTAAGGCTTAAGACACTGGCAATCTCACCATCCATGTGTGGTATGTATGAAGCTCCCTATTTGAATCCCAACGGCATGTTATAGTCTGCGTATAGGACCGAACGAAAATTGTGTTACATTATGGTGTAGTGGTGTACCACATGCAGTCAATTTAATATGACGCATAAAGTATACGAGTATATGGGATGATCTCGTATTGAGAGGTCTCTGAAGGTCGCCCAGCTATAGCACGTTATGCAGATTATATCCATG
>WNLI01190967.1:0-13300 GCA_025802215.1 Wirenia argentea | reverse complement strand
GCACATCGGACATATCCATTGTCAGTTACGTCGGCTCGCTAAGGGGAGTAATTTCAGCGAGCGCATAATTCTAACCGCTATCCCACATAACAAATCTAAAGTCATGTTTAGGTACGATTACGAAAAGGCGATTATTCCTGACTCGGCACTAGGGAGGGGGAAATTTCGTCGGCAGTCCAGTCGTGATGTGCCGACTTCTGATATAGATGATGGATTTGGGTATATCATGTTTGAGTGTGGTATAGAGGATGTGACGTTGACAGCTATGCGACGGCTTGGGTACCAAAACAGTACCAATACACCGATCCAAGAGAAAATGTTAGAAATCGAACGAACGATTAAAGAACTACGTGACAATAACGAAACCACGTATGAGATTGAAGACGAGTTGCGGCGTTATAAACGGGGCATATCTGGCGCAACTAAAGTACAGAATCCTATGTATAAAATGTCCAGTGACTCGCTCATTTCGGATTCGTCCCAAGAGAGCCAAGCAGAATTCACCCTACCCAAGGGAAAGAACCCACTCGTTGGAGATGCCTCCAGCGCGAATCTCGAGTTTAACACTGTGTGGTTTGAGTTCGCTTCACCACCACTGCTGGCCAAGAAACGAAAGGCTGACTTCACCAGGTGCGACATTTTTTTAATCAGATTAAAAGTAAAAAAAGTAAAGTCTGACATTTATATGCCGCATTTTCAGATCTCTCGATCTAGCAAATGTCAGTCTTACATCATGACCAAGGGAATGTAGTCGTGAGTAAGGTATAAAACTTACTATCATCTCTTTACAATGTATAATTATAATAATTATATGCATGGCTTTACTTCCCGACCTATACATAAGCCGTGTTTATACACGATCACTCGATCAGTACCAATTTTACAGGCTTAGTAAACTGAGGCTAGAGAAATGTGCTCTCACCCACAGAACACAGAGAAATCACACAGAATTTTCAGATAAAACGCCGATCTCACAGTCCGAGATTGGAACCCCCGACCATGGGTACCAAGCGAATGGTAGTCCCATTCTTTAGTCGACTGAGTTACCGATTAGTGGGAGTAGCATTATCTAAATACTCTTGTGTGTATTAATTATAACTTGATTTAAAAAAATATTTTAAAATCTAAATTGTCACATTTCTACACCATACTGTTGGATCTTATGATCCATCAAATATTGATGTACAATATCTGACCATGCTATATGGATTAGGGACCATGCTATACCTGACCAAGTTTCGATTTTGTGTCAGCTAGCCATTTACAATATCACACAGCCTTACGCCTCAACCAATCTATTATATGGAGTATATCCACAATCAGTACCCACTCCTACAGCTGGGTCAACGGAGGTGACGTGCCTTGCCTTATAGGACACTGTGGAGAACACAACTAGTACACATCAGACAAGGTGCAATGTTTTATGCTGGGAATTTGATCTGGTACGACTTGGACTAGTCTAGTTCAATGTGCAACAGTTACACCATTGCACTAAGAACGTGACCATCATCTGTTCTTGTCGCAGTACTGCATAATTAAGGGTCCTAATCATGTCCCTCCACTTCTGCCTATCCATAGTAATGTGCGTCAGTATTTGTAATGTTTCTTCTGGCGTGTGAGATTTCAGGTTAATTAGGTCATTTCTTATAGTATTTTGTAGTCTTCCGATCTTGTTTTTAGTCGGGGTTACGCTTCCTCGAAGGCAATTTTTTCAGGCGTGTCGGAGTTTAGTCGCATTGCATGAAATTGAGTCTTCGTCTTTTAATAGTACGGCTCCACCTTTCACTTTTGTACGCTCAAAGTCTTTTTCAGTGTCGAGAAGGCTACCTAAGAATTTGCAGGTTCTCCAGTCTGGTGTATCATCTTTGATTGTGTCTGGCGTATAATTTACGAGCCAAACGAGTTCGGACAAAGTTACTTTATCGTCTTTATGTTCTTTAAGTTCACGTGACCAGAACCTAATAATGTTTATCTCTACACTACTGATATTTGATGTAAACTTTCTCTCTGGTTGCATGCACTGTAGTAGTAACTGAATGTTAAACACACAGAGTTGACTGGAACTTGCTGAGTACAGTCACCCCAGCCATCAATGCCTGGCTCAATCCATCTCATCGCCTCATGGTTGCAGTGAACCAAATCGTACAAACTGTCGGCCATCGAACCAGTTCTATCATGGCGTGTGTGATGACGGAGGCTCTGGAGATACAGGGGATACACCTCCCGTTTAAGGTGAGTGGATTACATAAGGATAATAATTGTCGATATATCAGAAAATATACATAAAACATCACCTTGGTCGAATTAGTTTCCAATGCTTGAAAATGTTTGGGTATTAGATGCAAACATGCCTCTTTTTACGTTGGAAATTATGATTCATCCAGTTGTCGTTCATTGTGATTAATTATAAATCAAATACTGGACATAAACTTACTAAGTTTGGCAAACTTAGTAAGTTTAAGTCCAGTATTTGATTTATAATTAATCATAATGCCTCTTTTTCTACTTCCGCGAATCTGTCACAAATACTTGATGATGTATGTAACATACAGTATGTAGTGTACAAATGTTAATCCTTTCACGAATACGAGTATAATAGTGTAGGAGCTTTATGTGTGCATATATAATATATATATATACTAGTCAAAAAAAGAAATGCTTGTTTAATATAAATCATATTATTTTTGTCCTAAAGTATGAACAATATACATGTTTGTATTAAATTTACATTCCGCAAGGTGTGTGTCGTTCATAAGCAACGATAAGGGTTCATGTCATTTGAGGCACTGATTGTGTGATCATTTACAATCTGCTAATTGGGATATCCTCATGTTCATGAACGACTACCTTCCAGCAAGGCAATACACGCCATCATATTGCCACAGTTCCTAACAATAAGTTTGTCAGTGACCATATCATGTTCGAGAGTGGCCATTCTTCAGTACAGTATCACATTAAGTATGTTTAGAAAACTGCAAAGAGTTATGGTGATATGATTACCGAGAAAGTTAGTATTTGATACTCTGGAGGAAGGTGAATCTTCCAATGCACTGGTTCCAAATGCTTACCCAGTCGATGCGTGGAATGATACTGGCACATATCGTTGCATATGGATGCCACACATGTTGATGAATATAATTTCAAGACAAAAATGTATAATGTTCATACCCTATATGACAAAAATAATATATATAATAAGTGAGCTCTTCTTTTTTTGACAGTATATAGCAAATAAAAAAGTAAGGGTTGGATGAATTTGGAAACTATTTTAAAAATGTAACCAACATATTGATTATTTCTCCCACAGACCAAATTCAACAAGCTCACCCCTCTGGCGGAGATGCTTCAAGAAGATCCATCATGTCAGATGTTCACCGTCCTGCGGAAATATGTCTCCAAATATGGCACAGCGAGCATTGAACTCGCTGTGAAGGCAGAAACCATACCACAACTCATCACCATCCAGAAAGGTATTCTGGCGCTGACACGACAATGGAAGAACGTTCTGTATGTTCCACAACTCGCTGCATCAATGACCAGCTTCAAGGGGAACAAACCTCCTCCGTACAGCGTCAGGATGAGGGTACCGACAATCTCAGAAGACCAGGATGAAGATGACATTGACATCATCGCGGAGAATGTAGACGACAGAACGTTGCTCTTGAGAGATGAAAAGGGAACCGAACGTGTGAAGTACAGCTCACGTAACAGTCTCATTCGGCCGGATTCAGCTAAGGCAACATCAACAGTCCTTGGAGATAGGAACAGTGTGGCCAGTGAACCTAACCCAGAACTCAGCACAATGACGGCATCCACAGCTAAATACCGGAAATCTAAAACTCTTCCCAACAAAATGGACACATTGTTTCCAGGCGATAGTAACCAGAATCGGTTTGATACTGACCAATCAGAAACGCCCGGTTTGTCTCACACGCACCTCAAGCGTCTCGACAGCTCGATCAGTGTCACGTCAGCGACCAGTAAATCTACCACCCCACCTGCTTCACCGATAAAACACGCTTCCTCTGCGACCCTCAAGAAATACTCGGACGAACGAACTGATCTATACCGATGGATGGCGAACTATCAAGAGGATGCACATATCCCGACGTATGACCAACAACCCACGCAAGAGTCTATCCTGTCATCCTTCATGAATGCATGGAACCAAGAAGACAGTCATCTGGACATTAACCAAGACCAGGCCATGATGTTTACATCCATCCAACAGCTCGCCAATGCACAGATTTTGTTCAAGCCGTTCCTTCAGAGCATCGGCCTTCACATTGAAAGTGTGCGATCTTCAGCGATCATGAAGAAATTTGGTGGAAATCTGTCACTACGTGGTAAATTAAACACGTTGAAAGTTGAAATCATTGATGCGGATGGAACCTTAAAAGGGTACGGAAAGGGGAAAGGAGTAGCAGCTTCTCCAAAGCTACAACATAAGGCTGGTGTTCCGGCGCTGCTTTGTAAGTCATTCTCGGTGAATGTCGAGATAAAAGATCTCCTAGATTTTGAAGCTGGCGACAGCAACGAAAAATCCAAATTACCGCACAATATAAAATTTGCCATGCACAAGCTCGAGGCAAAACCGGCGACGACGGTGTTGAACGGAATCGTGGATGTGGAATCAGTGGCGTTGTTCGTTGACATGTCACTTCTGCGGTTAGTGAATCAGTTTCACATGATGATCGGTAACGTGAGCGACACACGAGCAGAACTAAAGTACGACATCGACGGAGAGTGGATCAAAACCCACCGAAAGCAAGGTTCTAAAGATTCTTCCTCCAGTACATCAACTGGTGCTTCACACAACACAGACAATCTCACCTCCGCAGGAACACCAGACAGTAAATCAACGAGTACGACGCTTCCGACAAAATTCAAATACTCGCCGAAACCTCCGCCACGACTCAGCAAACAGCGATCTGATGACACGAAAGTCAGCGATTCTAAGTTCTCGTTCTCGATCAGAAAGAGCAAAGATGAGAAATCACCACCTCCACATTCCCTGTTAATTAAGGACGCCACAAACAATGCTGAAGTTACCGATACGTCATCGCCAACCGTCGCAGAGAAGACGATAATCGATGAGATAAGTGACACGACACCTCAATGTTGGCGTACGCTATACCACCTCCTGGACCTCTACTCCACCATGCCTGAGACAAAGACTGTTTCTCGCCATGACCACGGACGACTGTCAACCATTCAAGAAGAGAGTGATTCTCTCAGTCGTAAAAAATCCAACTCCAAGAAAGTGGGACATTCTCCCACACCTTGCCCTAAGTATGTCGATGGGGGAGAGCAAGGTCTACTGGAAAGTTTAACTCAGAATTCGTCTACCAAAATTGCCCATACCACTCTGCACAAGACCAGCTTCAAACAAAGTAAGTCACATTAGCCATAATGTTTATTTGTCAGCTTAGTGTTAATTAGGTATGTTTACTGATTGCAACATTGCTCACCTTTGCGGTGGTATGTCCGGCTTTGCTGCTGGGTCCACCGGCCGGGTACATTGTGTCTCCAGAGTTTTCTCTCCATGGTTTGGCCCGCTGTCACATTTACGTCTTGCATATCGGCATTCACCACGTCCATCCACCGCAACTTCGGTCTCCCTCGGTTCCATTTTCCCCAGATGCTCATGTTCATCACACATTTTGCCACATTGGCTGAATAGCCTACTTAGTCTAATTCACTCATAAAATAAATGATCATGCCATCTAATAATGTCTATAGTCTGATGTTCTCATTGTTTGCCAGAAACTATAAAATGTCACCATTCTGCAGTAGCCTACTTAATTGGAGCTACTTCCACAATCCACATGCTGTAGCAGTGACCTGATATATTGACGTATAATCCAACATTAAAATGACCCAATGTTTGGCACCAAGTTACAATATACGATTATACGGCACATGTAACTAGTTGTATAGCGGACTATCAGTAGATGATATGTTTTTACACTGCAGGCATCTACGTGGGTGAGAGTGTGCCTCTGGTTGTCATGGCAATAGCCAAGGTCAAGGTCATCAAAATCCAGGCGGCATTAAGTGGACTCAAGTTACATGCAGGTAAGTTACTGTGTACCTGTAAACATGGATTAATGTATTGTAAAGATCATTGTATCGGTATTCATGATTTGCGGCAAGATATATTTTTATTTGGAATATACTGTGTGCATGTTGCCACCACTATATATGGATAAGAAAACCACTTCACTAACAACACACAAAATCGCAAAACACCTAAGTAAACGAGCTGCAAGCACACATGCAGGGCTCGAAATAAGCGGTATCGCATCGCAATTAGCGATACAAATCTTGGTATCTGCGACATGAAAATTTTTTGCATCGCACTTTTGTTTTTTTAACAGCGATGCAATTTTATCCTTGTACGTTCTAGTAAAGCAATCAGAAACAACTTTTGACATGATATTTTTTTTGTGTAACCATGCGTACTGCGATGCAATATCTATTGCAACCATATGTAGTGCGATCCAATGTGTAAAATGTAATTTGAGCACTGCACTGAACTAGTGGAGGCAAGCAGGGGTAAGTTCCTTGACCAATGGAATTATCCTACATAAACAAACACACAAGAAAAGATTTTGCCACGGTTCAGGCTTGAATCGGGACCCCAAGATATGTAGGCGCTAAGCTTTTCATTAATGGACAGCTTATTGTGTCCATCAATCTTTGGCGTTCATCTTCGCAATTCATTGCACAAGGAATGTATTTGTGAGCATACACAGCGTAATTGACTTAGATTAAGTCTGTCTGTCAGGAGATTTTAAACCCTGCGTGTATGTATTCTCAGGCCAGTCGAGCAGCGAACTATCGATGCACACTGAACAAGAAAAATACCTCCGTTCGATCGTGGAAATGACACCACAAGCTACCTCAAGAGCTCCACAATACTCACACACTAACTCACTTTCTTCGGTTGACTCTCTCATGATGGCTAAGGGCATATCGGAAGGTGAGTTAATTATGTTAGTTAGTTTGTGTTGTTGAGGTTTGTGTTCTTAGAAACGGCGACACAGCTTACTTCGAGAGCTCCTCAATACTCACACACTAACTCACTGTCTTCGGTTGACTCTCTCATGATGGCTAAGGGTATTTCTGAGGGTGAGTTAGTTAGTTTTGATAGTTAGTTAGTACTTTATACGAACGACACACGTTACTTCAAAAGCTTCCGAATACTCCCACACTACTCACTGGTAGCCTATATCCCTATACTCACAGGCTCACGTAATGTCATTTGTTGACTGATTACGCCTATATCTGGGTATATCTGAAGTTGTGTTAGTTAGTTATAAGTTCGTTAGTTGTATTAGTTTGTTAGTCTGTGTTTCAAGAAATGATGGCACAAGCTACTTCAAGAGCTTCCGAATAATCACAGTCTAACTCACTGTCCTCTGTTGACTCTCTCATGATGGCTAAGGGCATATCGGAAGGTTTGTTACTTTAGTTAGTTAGTACATTAGTTAGTTAGTCTGTGTTTCTAGAAATGGTGACACAGGTTACCTCAAGAGCTCCTCAATACTCACACACTCGGTATCTCACTATCTACTCATATTATGATGGCTAAGGGGATATCGGAAGGTTTGTTAGTTACATTAGTTAGTCAGATAGTCATGTTAGTTATTTAGTATTCGATCATAGATATGTCACAAATTTCCCCCAATACTCACTGGCTCATTTTTGTCCTTGGTTGACTGATTACGCCTATATCTGGGTATATCTGAAGTTGTGTTAGTTTATAAGTTAGTTAGTTACATTAGTTAGTTAGTTGGTCTGTGTTCTTAGAAATGACGACACAATGTACCTCACGCGCTCCTCAATACTCACACACTAACTCTCTCTCTTCAGTTGACTCTCTCATGATGGCTAAAGGCATTTCTGAGGGTGAGTTAGTTAGTTTTGATAGTTAGTTAGTACTTTATACTAACGACACACGTTACTTCAAAAGCTTCCGAATACTCCCTCACTACTCACTGGTATATCCCTATACTCACAGGCTCACGTATTGTCCTTTGTTGACTGATTACCCCTATATCTGGGTATATCTGAAGTTGTGTTAGTTAGTTTATAAGTTAGTTAGTTACATTAGTTAGTTAGTTGGTCTGTGTTCTTAGAAATGACGACACAATATACCTCAAGAGCTCCCGAATACGGAATACTCACACACTAACTCACTGTCTTCTGTTGACTCTCTCATGATGACTAAGGGTATATCGGAAGGTTTGTTAGTTATATTACTTAGTTTCGTTAGTTAGTACTTGATACTATAAATGACAACACAGGTTACTTCAAGAGCTTCCGAATATACTCACACACTAACTCACTGTCTTCTGTCGACTCTCTCATGATGGCTAAGGGCATTTCTGAAGGTTTGTTACTAGTTTGTCTCAGTTATGTTAGTTACTTGGTGAGTTAGTTACT
Organism: Wirenia argentea; assembly: GCA_025802215.1. Lineage (NCBI taxonomy): Eukaryota > Metazoa > Mollusca > Solenogastres > Pholidoskepia > Gymnomeniidae > Wirenia > Wirenia argentea. The sequence goes on along the minus strand of WNLI01190967.1, from coordinate 4,849 downwards.
GTATAGTTAGTACTTGATACTATAAATGATTTCACAAGCTACTTCGTGCACTCTTCAATACTCACACTCTAGTTGTCTCACTGTCTTATATTGACTCATGTTATGATGGCTAAGGTATTTTTGTTAGTTAGTTTAGTTAGTTAGTTAGTTAGTACTGTGTTCTTACAAATGATGACATAGGTTCCTTTAAAGCTTCCCAATACTACACACTAACTCACTGTCTTATGTCGAGCCACTTATGATGGCTAAGGGGATCTCCGAAGGTAAATGCTACTTAAGATAATGGAATACTGGTAAATACGTGAGTCAATTTCCACCTTTAAAAATTCTTTTGTAGCCTCCGAAGTGACTAATGGGTTGCCATGCATATCTTGGTTCGCAATGCTATATGCAATGTATACACTAATACAGTCTCAAAGATACACTACACAAATCTGTTGCATGTTACTTTCTCATAGGCTTGGTACAGTAGCAAAATCTAAACAAGTCTAAATTTGCAGATAAAAATCAACATCCAGCAATTAAAGTTACAGCTTCCACCCTGGAACGTGATCATTTTATCGGCACACCAGCACGGCGCCTTAGACCATTCATTGTACATGATTGTATGCTATACTTTATGATAGGTCTAAGTTTGCGACTCTTTTCTACTACACTTGGGAGGATATTCTCACTAAAACTCCGACAAAATTTTGTGTAATTACATTTGAAGGTAGCATTCACAATACCATATTACCTTGCAAGTACAGCAACATAATCGCCAAACTTTGGTAAAAACTGTTGATTGAAACTTTCTCTAAAACTATATAGAAATCTATATCGATATTCATGGTTTTAGTTTTCGTTAAAAGCTAGCAATGTTACATGCACGAAAAAATGTACGCAGTTGCAATTACCGAAATAGTATACATTTACTGTCTTAATATTGACTTATATTGGCTTATAAATCTGATACTTTTAGCAACATCGTGCAGATTTCAATCTCTAAATCATGTTTCCAGGATTGTCCATGCCAGAAACCCCAGAAAGTGTCCGTAAAGTCTCGGGCACCTCCAAACTCAACTCACTCAAAACATCCGTCACTCACAAGGCTTCCAAAAGTGAGTTTATTCCATGTATTTTATGTAAGATTTATTCCTGATGTAATGTATTTTTGTTAGGATATAATTCTCATACAATAGCCTACATATTATATTGTCTTAATTGACACAAATCTAGAGAATACGCACTACATTTTTCGTTTATTATTACACACATGTTAATAGTGACCCCATACTTGCAATTTCAAGCTTTCAGTAGCTTTACATGTACCGTTCTTTGTGAAGCCATAACTTTTGTATTTTACGTATCCTCCCTGCTTGCATACATAGTGTTGTGTTGTCAATCATTTATTTATTTTACAGCGATTTTGTTAAATTGTATAGCAGAAGATATTTGTTTATGTATATATTTTTAGCATTTCAAACATTTGGCATACTGATTGATTGAATGACTAATAGATTAATTGACGTAGGTCATGAAGTCCAAATGACACTATCTCTGAAACACACACACAGAAATATCATTAGTGAACATGATTGATTGATTGATTGATCAATTGATTGATTGAGCTATGCAGTGAAAACCATGTCACAGACTCACAAACCTATAAACCCCCATCAGACACACAGAAATATGATTCATTGATCAGTAGATTGATTGCTTGGTTGATTGCTTTATTAATTCACTAGTTGATTTATTGATTGATTGACTGACTGACTGACTGATTGATTAACTGCCGTAGGTGACGAGGACCAAGCACCAGAACCCATGACGCCATCGCAGACATATGATGGATTGATTGGTTGGTTGGTTCATTCATTGATTGGACTATGCAGTGAAAATCGTGTGACAAAACTTACAAACCCCGCCAGACACCAAAAAAAGATGAAGTAGTGAACAGTGAATTGATTGATCGATTGATTGCTTTATTTATTCACTAGTTGATTGATTGATTGCCATAGGTGACGAGGATCAGGCGGCTGAACCCATGACACCCTCGCAGACACGCAGAAATATGATTCGCCGAGCTGTGGATACGATTCGATCGTCCAAAACTTCATCATGTATGATTTGTTTTGTTTGTGTTCACTTAGAGTTTGTTTTGTGCCTGCAAACTTTGTTTGTTTGTTAGGTTTGTTTAGTGCCTGAGAACATTGTTTGTTGTTGGTTTGAATTTTTATATGCCTGCGAATCTTGTTTGTTTCCAGTAAAATTTTTCTTGCCTGATAATTTAGTTTGTTCTTAGTTTAGGTTTTCTGCCTAAGAACATTGTTTGTTCTTAGATTCGCTTTATCTTGTGCAAAATTTGTTTGTTCCTACAGTAGTTTAGGTTTCTTTTATGTCCGTGAACTTTGTTTGTTCTTAGTTTAGGTTTTCTGCCTGGGAATCTTGTTTGTTTGTTAGATTAGGTTTTTATGCATGAACAATTTGTTTTTGTTCCTAGTTTAGGTTGTGTTTTGTGCATTGGCACATTGTTCTTATTTTTGGGATTTCTTGTGCCTGTGTTTGTTCCTAATTTAGTTTATGCCTGAGAACTTTGTTTGTTCTTAGTTTAGGTTTATTTATGCCTGAGAACTTTGTTTGTTCTTAGTTTAGGTTTATTTATGCCTGAGAACTTTGTTTGTTGTTAGTTCAGGTTTTGTTATGCCTGAACACTTTGTTTGTTCTTAGTTTAGGTTTGTTTTTGTCTGCAAACATTGTTTGTTCCTAGTTTGTTTTGTGCCTGCTAATCTTGTTTGCTTGTTAGATTAGGTTTTTATGCCTGAGAAGTTTGTTTTTGTTCATAGTTTAGATTGTGTTTTGTTTTTTATTACTTTAGGATTTTTTGTGCCTGCAAACTTTGTTTGTTTTTAGTTTAGGTTTGTTTTGTGTTTGAAAAGTTTGTCTGTTCCTAGTTTGTTTTATGCCTGCGAATGTTGTTTGTTTTTAGTTTAGGATTTGTATGGCTGTGAACATTGTTTGTTCCCAGTTTAGGTTTTTTATGCCGAGAACATTGTTTGTTTCACTTTGTTTGTTAGTAGTTTAGGTTCGTTTTGTGCCTCTGAACTGTCTTTTTTTGCTTGAGAACCTTGTTCGTTCTTACTTTAAGTTTGTCTTGTGTCTAGCCTAGGTTTGTTTTATGCCTGTGAACATTGTTTGTTCTTAGTTTACGTTTATTTTGTGCATGTGAACTTTGTTTGTTTACATATGCATGTTTCTTCAATTTTGATTCCCTGTTTTGTTTCTTGTTCGTTTTGCCCATGTATCTTTTTATTTCACAGAATTTGTGTCCACTTGAACACTGAACACACCTTTGTGTATGTTGCATTGCACGTGTGTTGTTCACTTGAGTGCATTTGTTTGTCATGCACGAATATGAGTGTAAACATAATTGAACTATGGTAGTGCCATATAGGCCTACCCTGTTAAATAATTCTAAAATATACAGTGTACAGAGTGACTCACTCCTCAGTTACTGAATTTCGTAAAATTGATGTGTATGGTATTTAAATTTGACGATACATACTAGATGCATACGTTATTCTTTATAGAATATAGAATATCGCGAGAATGTCCTATTGTCCATACATTATACTGTTTAGTAATTATAGTACTTCTTAGTAATTATAGTACTTCCTAAATAGAGTTATTACTAAATATAGTTAAATAAGTATCAATAAACAAATACATAATAAAAATTTGCCAATTATTTTAGCTTCACATCCAAAGGAGGACGAGTGTAAGATTTTTATTTGGTAGATTCTGAGTTTTCTTTCTTTTTGGTGGAATTTGTTAGATTTTTTATTTGATTATTTTTATTTTCTAATCTAAATAGGCTAGACATGGTAGTGCTATATTATGGTATTATTTTGAGTGTAAAACATTATAATGCTTTGTGTATTAGTTAGAATTTAGTTACAGTAGTTAATTGTAGAAGTTATATTAGTTAGATCGACTGTAGAGTTCATTGTATCAATGGTAAGTTGCACTATAATCGCATCGTTGATCTCGGCATAGTCTGACTGGCTCGGCATCTGCAGTGGCACAGATACTTCCTACCATGTACTCATTTATACTTTTGCCACAAAATGTATATAAGAAGTTCTTCAGTTTTTATTTCATTACAGCTTTCATTTGGAGGTGGATTTATTAATTTATGAATCTCTAGCTCATTTTCTTTTTAAGGTATGAGTATAGAGTTAGGTACCTAATCTATCATCCCTGCTAAAATCAAATAGAATAAAACAGCGTTTTCCATAATTTATACAATGAAGTATTACTTTTGATGCAAATTTAAAAAACAATCCAAATCTGCGAGAATATGGTGCTTGTATTTGTATAGTGTACTATAATGTATATTTCAGATCCGATGGAAAACTATCCATTTATAACAACCCTTCGCCGACACCGCCGCGGCATATTTAGTAACACACTATACAATAGGCTTCTAACATATGCATCCTTTAACACATATGTTACACATACTACATATGTCATTACCACACACATGACTCCACCATGTACATACACTACGTTAGACATCCAACCACTTACATACATCATTAGACATTACACATGCCGAACACGCACACATGCTACCTAAGTTAACCGACCATATACACACACCACCACATACACACCCCAGTTCGCACACACACACACCCACCACATCCCACATCATATACACACCAATTTAACCGTATATTTAGTCAAATACAATCCGCTTCTAACTCGTACATCCCTTAAAGTGCCAGTCCGTAAATTGATAGACTATATTATATACAGTGTGATATTATGACATTATATACTTACTATCGATCATTTACAT
>WNLI01190856.1:0-13311 GCA_025802215.1 Wirenia argentea | reverse complement strand
TTCCAGCCCATGTGCTAGAGTGTCTTAGGACTTTGCACATTGTAACCATTACGAAGATTACGAAGATTACGAAGATTACGAAGAAAATGTTTTGCCCTGAAAAGTTTTTCCCTCTGAAAAGATTTTTTTCTAGAGTGTTTTGCCATGAATATCTTTCCTCAGAAAATGTAATTTGTTTTTGTATTTTTACGTTTGTTTTTGTACCAATAAAAAAAACATCTGAATGATCACTTTGAATGCATTCACGCACTTTTATAATGCTGGCGCGCAAAAGAATTTTTGACGAAATTGTTGTGGGATGGATAGTTTTGTAACACGATTTGCGTGGTGCAATGGGCTGGCTTGATGTCCGTAATTTTGACGTTTACATGGAATTTGTAATTTTGTCTGGAGATTCTCAAAACCAGAGTAAAGTAAAGAGTCTGTAGGCTGCGGCTAACTTATTGTCTAACTGAGGGCTAATATTTGTTCAATTATGGCTGATATGTCACTGGACAGGTATATTGCGTCGTCAGGACTAAATAAAGGAGGTAAAAAGGGGTAAGTAACATCATGATCATAAACATGTCATAGACATAACTTGAGTTAGTAATCATCATTATCATGTAATAAAATTAATAAATCTAATGTTATGATGCTATCAAATTATTAGTTCTATCATGATCATCATAAAAATTATTAATAACTACGATGTTCTGTCGGATGTCCAGGTCCGTGCTCTCCCCAAAACAACTCGCTCCAAAGAATAAGATATTTCACTGCACGCAGTGTCTAGTCGTCCGGAGTCTTTACGACGTTCTAATAAAATAAACGTCGTCCGGAGGTCTACCATTGGTCAAATCTATCACGTAACTTACGGTGACTATGACCCTCGCTCAACATGTGGGAAGATCGATATGCGGTAAGGGGATTAATTTGCACACGGAATTTCGTACATGCTTACTTCCCCTTATAGCAGACGATATTTAATGACAAAACAGGGTAGTCACCTCGTCGGCTGGGTGGCCTAGTGGGTAAATGGTGACCCCGTCGGCCCGAGTTTGATTCACGGTTGCGACGATTTTCATTAAATTGAGGAGCAACTTAGAGCATGAAAATTGTCTAAGTCCGCAAATCACACGACTACGCATGCGTTAGTCGACCTCCGAACGGCGATCAAGAAGCAATAACGGCGTCCGGACTCCGGACGGCTAGCAACAGGGTTGTGGAAAAGTCAATTCTGGTACTGGCAGTCAGGGTACCCGACTATCCTTCATGATCGATGGATGTACGACTAATGTTATGTCAATATTTGTAGGTGAAATATCATAAACTGCCAAACATTATGGTGTACTGACTGTACTCACTTGTGTACCAACACTCACGACATTAATCTTACCCGAATTTCACAAAACTGTATAGGTATGATGTGATTACAGGTGTGACTTAGCAGAACAGACCAATGACGCGGCTAAAGTCGAGACAGTTGCCTCCATAGAAAAGTCAGTATACGACTATACGTCATAAGATCGTTATTATTATAATAATAATCATCATTAATTAACCTGTTAGAAAGACTGTTAGCACTATGGCCCGCCAAGTTGCCCGGTTGGGGGATCTTTTTGTTGCCTCATCCTGATAATAGATTCGGCAGCTCGTAGATCCCTCTAGTCACGTCTTCCCACCTGGTTGGAGGATGGCTGCAATGGCGACTACCCTCATCCTTCACATCTGTCCTAGTCGATAACGTTTGAGCTCTCCGAACGAACTTGGAGATGGTTATTGGTTAGTTCTTGGTACACAAAAAGTCTTAGGTACTTGTGATCTGCCAAATGTTGGTCTTACTGTTACATCATGACCATGTGAGAGATGTGAGCAAAGCATCGAACATATTATGCCATATTCATAAAGGTAATGTGCGGGCGATTGGTCACATAAAACTTTAGTTTTGTATCTTAAAATACAACTTGACTTGTAAATACTCCATTGCCACTTTACAATTTGAAAATTGTCCACTAGCTATACTTTATCGGTCATTTATCTGCTCTACAGGCGACCTGCCAGTAGCCATTTTGTAGTAATTTGTACTATTTGAGTAATCGATGTTATCCGGATACTGATGACAAGTATGAAAACAAATTATCAATGTGGTTTGGTATTTATGTAAGGATGATATTTAACTATAATATGTTTAATGTAATCCCTATTACTTCACCTTTAACAATTTTGAGAGGCTAAGAATGAGTGTCTACAAAAATCTATCTCAAGTGAAATGCCTTCTCTAATGACACCACGAAAAAAATGGCACAGCATGCGTTATAGAATATCATTTTTAGTAAACTTATTTGTGAACCGATTTACTGCCTACTATTTCATGATTTATATCATAAATATATTGATAACACACCAGACTACAGCAGCAGTGCACATCTCTTATAAAGAGAAGTGTCGTGAAGACGGATGATATCAACAACCCAAACATCCAGCGTCACATCAAGTCTGGTACTCACAAGAAGCGGATGTTATCACTCGGCTCCATGCGTCAGGTGGCGGCTGACCGACAGTACCTACTCACTCAAATCAAAAAGTATGCAGGTGAGTTCTTTCCAAAAATGTCCCTACAGTATATATAGTTACCGGTGATGAGCAGTTGCTGTGAAACGAGTAAATGATGGGTGATGAACAGATGATTTGGTATTATCATAATACTCACAACACTGTTCATGCATATCAAGTCACTACGGCTATGATTTATCTAATTAGTACTGTACATGCAAATATACACTTGGAAAAAAGTGAAGGAACATCCCATTTTTTAAAATAATATTTTGCGCATATGGGCATATTTCATAAAGTATAAACGATATTTATACAAATCCAAACGTATTTGTTTATTTAAGGATATAGCCATATAATAATATGAAAAAGACATTTCAGTTCACTTCCTGGATAATTTTTACATGCTAATTCCTTTTGCTCACATTTTTTGCTAAATTAACGGACCGGAAATGTTTTATCGGTGCACCAAAAGTACATGGGTAAAATCACAGGTGTGGTGTTTAAGTCACAAAAGTTATGTTCTTACAGAAAATCAAAAAAAAATTCAGTATCTAGAGTGGTCAAATTTCGCATTTTTTACTGATTTTACCATCCTTCGCATCGTGACGATTTGCAATTTTAAGCCTACTGTCAGTACTTAAGTTACCTTGGCGATTTTTTTGGTCAAATTACATTTACACACATTCAGATTTGCCAATTGTCATGATATGAACTTGAATTTCTAATGTTCTGTTAATTTATGTTATAACTTATTCCCATATAAATACCCAAACTTACTATGAAAAAAATTAATCCACAACGGTCCTACATTCATAATATGCTAGATTCTGCGCTCATGGTGTAATGGTTAGCACAACGGTTCCTGTTCGATGAAGATGGAATGTCCTCCCGGTGTTCCAACATGATAATATCTAACTTTTGGTCTCTTTACATATTATACGTGTTGGACATAGCTTTCAGCAGTGACCACAGTCAGCTCATTATGGCGATGTTCCCTTGAATCAGGCACGCATGTATGCTACACTGGGAAGAGGTGTCATTATTTACTCAGGATTAATATTATTATTACTGTAGACTACAAATTAATTCTAAATATGGTTTTGTATTTGGCAGATGGGCAGTCCATCCACTCACATGTGTCAAAGCAACTCTCATCAAAAACCACAAAGCTAGTGAAAGATCTGGAGGCACACAACCAAGTACACCCCACCAACATTGTGACATTCGTGGATGCCTCCACTCCCACATCAACCACGTATGATGATCTGTCATCGACAGTTGTCACGACTCAACAGAAACAAGCTGTTCGAGAACTATGTAAATTCAAAAAGGCATCTGAGGAGGCACAGTTAGTCGTAAATGAGATTGAAGAATTTCAAAATTTTTTAAAGACATTATATTTTGAAATGAGTGATAAAATTGGCTTGTTGAATGAAAGTAAAGACCGCTATAACCTTGGACTACACCATTTGCTCAGTTATGGTGTTATACAACTAGAGTTGTATGATGATCAGATGTGTCACTTGAAAGGAGTGACTGTCATGCCAGTGCTGTCACGTAACTACTTGACCAAATTCTTTGAGCTATGTGACCCTCCACAGTATGATGAGTATGCTGTGGGAGAGTGTGACGATGCTGGAGACGAGACTGATGGTGGTGATGAGTGTGTGGAAGCCGAGTTGGCCATGACAGATCCTGAGGAATGTTGATGACACATACAGCTCACAATATCACCCTAGCTGTATAACAATATCACCCATAGATATATCAATGGTATGTCTATACTGTATGTCTGGATTCAGTATAGGCTACACAATATCAGTGCTGAGATTCTATGATCGCATAGTTTCTTCAATTATTTACAAATATAAGATTAAGAAACCATTTTCCTAATGTTTTCCTAATGATTATTGTACCGAGATAATTAAAAGCTGTGAAATAATAGTATAATGACGGTATCAAATTATCAATTGTATCCTAAGTAAGCACTGTTCATATAGGTTACTTCGATTCAAGTATAAAACTAATACAGTATGTTCCATGATTATGAATACTCCATTTACTAACAAATCTTGACATTGTATAGAAATTTGGGAAAATATTGTAATAGAAAAATACTGCATCATTGTATCATAAAAATGACGCTGACTGAGTCATCCATTAATATCTTAAAATAATGCATCATTGTATCATAAAAATGACGCTGACTGAGTCATCAATTAATATCTATTAATTTTGGAATAAAATGCTATATATTATTTAAAGTGCCACATCGCAAATTTATTATTGCCACCATGAATGCTAATTAAGTCAATTAATACAACTAACACAATGCCACGCCACAATAAACACAAGTATAATAGCTTTGCCTAGTTCAATGCACTTGCAAACTGGAGCAGATCTATTCAGCGCGTAATTTTCTTGACCGTTTAGACGCTGCGTGCCCATATTGAGTCATTGACCTACGCGCGTCATGTGATATCGATTGGTAAACAAATTTAAAAAATCGACAAGTTAATTTTATAATTTATTTATTTATTTAGTACTTATAAAATGTTTTTGGCTATCACAGTTATATCGGGGCATGTAAATGATTGATAGTAAGTATATTAGGTCAAAATATCGCACTTTATATAATATAGCCTATTAATTTACGGACTGTCACTTTAATATTTATTGTTGGATAATCGATTAGCCTACACAATTGTATATTATGCTCATGTTTAATTATTAAAATGTCTAAATTGGATATCCTGAAACGTGAACATAGTGTGGTGTAATTTACTTACTCAAAGTTATTGATTATTCGAATTTTCTATATTGTCACCGAATGTTGGACATAAAAGAAAAATGTCTGAGACATAATCTATTAATTTTGTATAAGATTTTTGGATTAAAAGTAAAGATTGGTCACATAAATTAAAAAAAAAAAAAAATAGTTGTGCGTCTTGAAATACAATTTAAAAAATATATATTTGTGCGTCTTGAAATACAATTGGACTTGTAGTTGTAGTCCATTGACACATTACCTACAAAATCACTAACTACACTTTAGTAATTTATACTATTTGAGTATCAATATTATTCGGATGTGGGTTGGTATTAAATTTAGTCAAGGATAATTATTTACCTACAATATATGTATAATGTAATGCATGTCACTTTTTGTCTGATATAATATAGGATATTATTTTGTATTGTAATTATTGGAAGAATTGTAAAGTTTGTAAAGGAGCAGTACCCGTAAAACTGAACATAAACAAATAATGTATAAATGTAAAACTACAATGATATAATTTTGTAATATCTTGTATAACTTGGCCTGTAGCCTTTTTAAATATATTCTTTGAATATATCTTTATTGCGTTAATGTACAATAACTAACTATTGATATGTATGGTAGATAGACTATAGTTGCATGGAATTATGTAAATAAGTTTGTAGTGGTATGTTTAAATCGTAAATACAATAACCTATCTTATTAGTTAATTTATGAAGTATACACAAACAAAATTATTGGTGTATAATGAAGTCACAGATGTTTTTAAATCATGCATAACCATTTAAAAAATGATTTTATGATTTTTTGTGTTACATACTGTTTTTAGTATGTAGAAATGTTGGACTATCTGTGTAGGTGTACTCATCTAGTCCTCTTGTAAATATTGTAAATATGTACAATTTTTATCAAAACGTGTACAGTATAATTAGTGAGTATAACTACAATACATATGAGATATATATTAATATATAGCCTATATCCTGTGTATATATATTACTTCCTAATATTAACTTATTTATTTATTTATTCTGTTATATAAATATATCATGGATTGGAAACCAATTTATTGTGTTTGTTTATGTTACTTTATTATTTTAAATGCTTGAAAATACACTGGAGTTCCACTATAGTATACTAATCACTAAACCTACAACAGTTAGTGACAAATAATTGAATCTACCCTAGCCTACAGTATGTGTTTCAGTGTTTATGTGTTACAGAATCTCACCTACAAAATTAAACAATGCAATATTATGCTAGAGTACATTGAATTATTATTCCATATTTAATTTAAAAAACCATTAATAAACTACTGGTTTAGAGTAACTTTAGAGTGAAAGTATGCCTAGGTCATAGTCCTACTGTTTAAACATTTATCTATGGGATTACTGATTAGGAAACATTATGACGCGTGGTGGAACCACTCTGTACTTTTGAACAAAATATTAACACACCGTAAGAAAATTGATCAAATTGAATAACGCCATACGCCTATTTTATTATTGTTTCCATACGTAAATCATTTTATAGGCGCAAATCACTTACAGGTCAAAATCTGACCAATAACAAGCAAGAATTCGATCACGTGCACACGCCGTTGCTAGGAGATTTAATAATAAATGGCGACCGTCAAAATATTATGCCTGATAGGATCACAGATATTGACTCCTAGCCTGGTTCAATGTCATTATGACCCTTGTAGTATGGCGACTATGACAGGGTTGCCAACCCCAGAAGTCCCAAAATGGATGATACTGTAACTGGCAGTATCAGTATGCGATAATAGTCTGTAAAGACGAGTGAACTGAATCTGAAAGGTATAGTGAAAGACTCGCGAAGCGAGTATTGTCTCAGACTCATGTGTTCCAAATCATCCAATATTCACCGAATCACCTAGGCTAAATCGGGATAATAATTTCGCGACAGGGTGTTTTTTTATATTTTGTTTACAAATAGCCTATAGGCTACATGCATAGTAAAATACAAGCCTTGACAGCCTGATCGACCAAGACGGTCCACGCAATTATTCGAATAGAACGAAATGATACGTAATTTCGTAGATTAATTTTTCTATATTGCAACCGGAAAAGTGCAGTAATGTCTTTGGATGTAGCACTTATAGGGCCTACATACGAATAGAAATTGTGAGTGAATTAATCTGGCACATGCATTCGTAGGCCTATATATATAATATACAACTGCATGTCGCATAATAGAGCTAAAGATAACCGACTTAATTTGTCAGTAGGCCTAGTTTTACTTCAACAAAATTAAGCTAAGAAATTGAAGCTTTCGTTGTCACCCCTAATAACTTCATCAGTAAATGACTTAAACACAATTTATCAAGAATGTTAATGTTCAGAATGTAAAAACACTCAGTATTGTAATGTCACGTCTTCGTCTTCATGGGTAGGCCTATACGTGCAATGTCGGAGACGCACTAGCCAGCACGTGATCGGGTTGAGATCAGTTGGTTCGGAAACTTCGGATAGATGCGGTAAATGTGTCGATGGGGGTGGGCTACTGGATTCCTCGGATGTTATGAGGAGAGTTTGTGGTAAACTATTCCAATCTTTCATGGTACGGGAGATGAAGCTATATTTATATATCACGATCATGATTGGCTAGAGTTCAAGAGTTTAAGTGGACCATGATAGTGATACAATTAGAATTTAGTACAATATAATATTATATAATATGTACAAGAACAAGATTTAAATTCAGTAGCCACGCAGGATTTAAAAGATGTTGATATACTCACTTACTTACTAACTAACTTAGGCTACTTACTAACTCGCTGACTCACTCACTTGTTCATTCACACTCAACCACACTGCACTCATTCACTCGCTCAATCACATTCACTCAAGCACGCACGCACGCACGCACGCACGCACGCACGCACGCACGCACTCTCTCTCTCTCTCTCTCTCTCTCTCTCTCTCTCTCTCTCTCTCTCTCTCTCTCTCTCTCCCACTTACTTGTTATTAATCTACTGGGTATAATACAAATACTGTATAATGTTGGTCATGCATTATGTCCTAGCTGTTCGTCTCATATGTGCTTTGAGGTCGTCAAGTGGTAGGCTATATAATGTTGGTCTTAATTATCGTTCAGTACCTTGTGAAATAACGTAAGTCTTATTGTTCTTAATTGCAGCGTATCTGTATGTGGGTCCCAAACCGGGCAACGAGCGACATGCATATATATAGGCTAGATATTTTTACGAATTAGGCCGACACGATTTTCATGAAATTTAGTGCATGGTAATTGTAGGCCTACGCTCACACAGTTGGAGATGTTAAGAAATGTTTGTAGCGTTGCCATATTCAGGTTGCGGTGTTCGTGCATAGGCCTATATATGCCTATGTTAAGTTGTTAGGCGTATCACACACACCAAGAATTAACGGCATTTAACGCATTATAGTTCATCCGTGGCCTACTATAATATTTAAACGATTATGATACTACGAGTGTTGAAGGTTCTAGGTGAACTAGCTAGCTCATGGTGTTTCGCAGTGTACTATTATGCGCATGTATCTGTATCAGAAGCACCACTATTTCTATGGACAAATGTCAGAGATTTTGATTTCCCAAAGCATGTACACGTAGGCGCGATCTAGATCGACCCGTGTTTGATCTACATGACGGTATTATAGCCTATCCCAGATGGTACGACATCAGTTGGGCCTAAGCTGTGGTCTTGGACCAGCGGTCAGCCGGGGTTGATACTGTTGGCAGAAAAGCCTATGCTCGTGTGACTGGGTGGATGCCGGAGAGTAGGCTACTACTCATTACCTATGCCCTGCCCCTATACGTGGTATATCGTGAAAGTACGGTAGGCCTATACTAGGCTGTACAAATTGTATACACCACTATAGTAGGCTACTGTGTGCCGAAGCCTCAAACGCCATAGGGGTTGGTAGGCCTGTGAAGAAATCATGGCCATTCGACGGTAGGTTAATTATCATGCATAGATCTAGGACTAGGCAAAGCCTACTTGGATGTCAAATAAGAATTTCCATTATGCTTACCGCGAGGACCACAATCCCACGGTAAATCAGCTGGTTGGAGAGCCTATAATGGTCATTTCACGCTACCAGTGTCTTGTGATTTTGTACATTGTAAGTTTGTAACCAATACGAAGATAGACCGGCTTAATTATTGGAAATTGGAGCTTCAACATTCCAGTCAGGTGACCTTCTGGCGCGGTATTACAAAGTGGAGGCGTTATCTATGCTACTGGCCCTCTAAAATATCTACGATAACCTACTATAATTTACATTGCCTTAGTCTATGACTATATTGCGCATGATCATCATAATAAACCATGTTATGTGTAGCGTATAAACTAAAGGTGTTGGAAGAAAATAAAAATAAACTATTTTAGTGTTATCTCCCTTGTGTTACGCCTAATGATTATCGTTACTTGCGCACTTACTTCCCTTTGTTGAACAAATTGGCAATAGGTGCATCTGTTGAAGCAGCATCTAGTCTACACTAAGTATGTACCATGTACCAGAATCACAAACATACAGGTGTTGGAAAATATCGCAGAAACAAGGTCGCTCTTAGAAACAGTCAAGAGGCAGAAGAACTGGATAGGACACGTGGTTAGAGGCGAGGGCTTACTGAGAGAGGTAACAGAGGGTAGAGTAGATGGGAAACGATTGAGAGGAAGACAGAGGTACAAAATGTTAGATGTTAGACAGATAACTAATGATGATGATGTACCAGGTCTCTTCAAGAATGAGGTTTTGTACAGTAGGCTACTCGGACACATCTTTGTATGTAGGTCTCAAAATTGTAGTACACATTGTAATGGTAGGTAGGCCTACAATTCATCACGTCTTAATAAAATAATACAATTTAACAACAGGCAAATATAAAGTTCAATGTACAGTATTTTTATTGTTATCCATTTTACACATCTACATAATATATATTTAAATATTTCACAAAGCTATCACAAAGAAATGGTCTAATTTTATTATTCTCATGATATTGTGTCTAATTAAAATAGACGCCATAATATATATTTTTCAGTTTGTATATGTACATACAGGGTGAGTCAAAAAGATGTTACCAGTTACCACTTGACTATTATACAATAATAACATATAATATAAGCTAATGTATAGTATGGTGGTTTGCCGAGGGAAGACAAAATGTCAAGTTGTGGGATCATATAATGATTTTATTTGATCTGAAATAGAGAAAGTAATATAATAATATTTACATATTTATACCATATTTATACCATATTTATACCATATTTATACAATATTTATACCATATTTATACAATATTTATAGTTTTATACCACATACCAGTTCATTTTGGACCCTTGTGATAGAATACATTTACATTCCTTTGTTACTTATCATCAATCTTATACTGTAATCAGTATTTGGGTATTCGTTATTTACACATGCAACTGGAAATTTGTCAGACTCTGTTCTATTCAGCGTGGATACATCAGTAGTCGCTTACAGATGCGGTAAAACAGTATCATACCAGAATTATACTACTATATACATTTATACTTACTCAGTGCCACAACTATCCATTATCACAGGCACTTTACATGAATTATTTACATTATTTACATTTAACATACTTTACACTGTACAACTAGCTGATCATTACACATTTTATACAGACATTTTTTAGATTATTCTGACCCGACACTACATTTTCAAATCCATAGGAACTGTGTCAATACGGTTTTTGATGACATCATAGCTTAAGCTGCATTTATACCTGCACATATTTGGTCAACTGAATTTATACCTGACCAGTAATTTGTATCCAGAACAGTCAGCGAAACAGTATGGTATGGCATAATTATAACATAAATTTTCAAGTTGATCGATAACAAATAGTAAATTAAATATTTCATCGATGGTTAAGGTCAATTTACACGATATGATATTGTACATTGGTTATTGGAAGACGCTGATTTGCTTGGAAATAAACATGTTTGCATGTTACCTATGGCATCACAATGGTTGGATCTGGAAAATTGTTGATTCTATATAAATTACTCTGTACAGCGGTATATACTATTCAATGTGTATTAGTACAGATGTTATATGCGTTTAAAGTGGGTAACATCGTTTGACCCACCCTGTATTTAAAATACATGACATTTTTAGGATTGCTATTATACAGGTACTGATTTTCGCTTGTGTATCAGTAGGTAAGTCATGGTATTGTAATTTCATAATTCTCAAAATCGCCAGGATCTCGAATTATCACTGTTTTTTTTCTGGTACATTTAACGCTAACTGATCACTTCGAAGTTGAACGCATTCATGCACATTTATAATCTTGGTGTGTAATAAAGAATATCATACAAGTCGTAATACTGATATACACGTAAGTGACGTAACTATTTATAGCATATACTAATT
This sequence comes from Wirenia argentea, assembly GCA_025802215.1. Classification (NCBI taxonomy): domain Eukaryota; kingdom Metazoa; phylum Mollusca; class Solenogastres; order Pholidoskepia; family Gymnomeniidae; genus Wirenia; species Wirenia argentea. The sequence goes on along the minus strand of WNLI01190856.1, from coordinate 1,575 downwards.
ATCAAATTAACAAAAATATATATATATACACTTAATAAGGCTAGTATTTAAATAATGTACTGTATACTGTACATGTAGTTATTTTCACTGGTGTCACGATATTGTTTTAACTCTGTGTGCCAGGATAATTAATTGCATCTTCTCATGATGTATATATGTTACAGTATTATTGTCAAATCAGTAATTTAGTTAAATTCCTGAAATTTTCAGTAATTTTACCAAATTCCTGATTCATCCGGGTGTTTAACTAAATTACAAAAATTTTCAGGAATTTTACTAAAAAACTGAAATTTAGGCCTAAAAATTTGACAATAATACTGGAATGATTTTGAAGCTTATTATAGAGTGAAAATGTAATTTTGAAGCCTTTTACAAGTGGCAATATTGTATGGTATTTAGTATTAAGATAACGTCCCTGGCGCTCAGCTTTGAACATTCTATCAATTGTTTGATAATCAATAAAAGTAAAATTCTTGAAAATTTTTGGAATTTAGTTAAACTCCCGGATAAATCAGGAATTTAGTAAAATTACTGAAAATTTCAGGAATTTAACTAAATTACTGATTTGACAATAATACTGTAAAAAATATATATATATGCATCATTCATTTTGTTCTATCATGCATGCATTTATCCAAATACACATCCCTCACTAATTGTAATTGTACTTAACATCATAAAGATAATTTTCCCTCCCACCCACAGCAGAACGATGGGAAAGCTTCGCCGAAAAAACCAGCTCCCGCCGTCGTCAACAATAGTGCCAAAGAAGAGAGCGAGGAGGAAGATAGTGATGACGACGACGATGATGATGCTGAGTAGACCCTGAAGATGTACCTTCCATGTTTGTCTCAAATACGTGTGGAAAACCTGTATTTGTAAGATTCGAACGCACGACCTCTTGGACGATAATCTAGCGCTCTAACCACCACCCCATGAGCCCTCTTTACTACTCCTTGGGCGGTACCAGTATGACATAGGAGGTTACAATAAACCTAGGTCATACCATATGGCTCATGGCTAAAAACTAAAAAGACTCGAGCTAAGAACACTATCTCAGATGTTCTCTATTTTCTAACCTTAGATTATAACATAAATCCGTAGTCGACCAACACTGTATCAATTTTATGTTATAATCTGCATTATAGAGTGGATAAAACCTGATTTTTGGGAGATACTCGTCTTAGCTTGAGATAGTCTTTTTAGCCATATGAGCCATTATAGTGTGTATGACCTTAAGTTGTAGGCTTATTGTAACTTTATATCCTTTTCATCACCCAAATTGTACTATTTGCCTCTAGTTTGATGTCGATCATATTCATGATAATTCATCTTAACCTCCCTCCTGTATACTTGTATTTATCATCCACAGCAGAATGATGGGAAAGCTTCACCGAAAAAACCAGCCGCGCCTGCCGCCGTCAACAATAGTGCCAAAGAAGAAAGCGAGGAAGAGGATAGTGATGACGATGATGATGACGACGATGATGATGACGACGATGATGACGATGACGACGAAGAAGATGATGCTGAATAGACTCTGAAGATCATGAACCTTCCATGTTTTTATTTATC
>WNLI01190745.1:0-13317 GCA_025802215.1 Wirenia argentea | reverse complement strand
GCCAATCTGCATAGATATTTAATGCATTTTACTATATTATAATAGGGGGGTCAGTTTTTAAATTCCATGAGTATATAATGGAAGCAAGTAAATTGGCTTGCAGGGAATCATGTAAGATATAATTATTAGATTAATTAAGAATGTATAATTAATTGGATCATAATAGGGATACAGATATTGCGCAAGACCGCACAAAAGCGAGTGTTCGAAAGGTTACATATAAATAGGCCTCCAGAGATTGTGAGATATTGTATAAAAGCCAATTTTCTGAAAGGTTATTAAGCATCATAGATCTGCATTTATTTTATTAAATTACATTTAATGTATATTTAAATAATAGGTTAGTGTGATTATAGTGTCTGTATCTTCAAGTGTTGAAAACGAAAATGAACCGAACAAAATAAATTTGAGCCTTGGGTATTATAACGGGCAACGAGATAACAATATTGGTATCGGGATACACTGAATATCATAGGTTGTTGTTGTGTTACTGTATGTTAGGATGGGTGAAAATCATGGGTTCGAACCCCGGCTGTGCAGACAGAGAATCTTCCCATGGCAACATGCGAATTTGTGTTGGCATAGGACTGTCATGTAATTGGCCGATTGCTCCAGAATTATTTCTACTGCATTTAAAGGACAAATCACGGACAAATTTCTAATCCACCGAAAAACGATTGTGGCACATAATACAAGTAAATTTTGAATGTACACACACTTTACTTCCCCCTGAAAATACCGCTTTTGTATTACAACCTATTGAACATTTTATGTTTGTTATTTTATGTTATGTTTGTTATTAGGTTTGTTATTTTAGGTTATTTTTTGTTATACCGCTGTAGACGCGTGTTCAACTTGACACAGTGTTCCAAGTTGTAATAACTAGGAGATAGAAATAGGATGGTACAATATTTGTTTATATATCTCTATATCTGGGGTTTATAAAACTAGACTTCAGCTTTAAGACACACCTAAAATGTCATACGTAAACGTAACGGAAATCTATTGAATAGAAATTTTTGAAACCTGTTGTTGGGGTGGGCTGGAACCGCGACCCCGATCTGACCCCCTCATTGGTGCACACACGGCTGTCTGGATGGTCTTGCCCCGTACCTCGACCACCTCACGAACAGTCTGAGGTTCACCTCCGCTCTCACACTCGTGGACTCGCAGGACTGAGTGGTCTCGGATGTCTCTGTGGGGTAAAATGGGGACATTTGGGGTACAATAGTGAGCTGTGGGGTACAATAAGGAACTCTGGTGTTAGGTACAATGGGGTGCTTTAGAGGAACTTTCGGAGGACTTCGGAGTTCGATTCAAATTTACAGTTGGGCCAATACAGTCAAGAAGATAATAATAAATCATTTAACAAATATATCTGCGCAAACGAGTCACATGTAACTTAAATAAACTGACGTTCATGAAAAAGGGGCAACACATCAGGATGGGGACTTTTAGAAAGGTTCTGGGAACTTCCATCTCTAGAGTTCGATTGAAATTTACAGTTGGGACAATACAGTCAAGAAAGATAATAACAAATATATCTGCGCAAATGAGTCAACCTGTTACATATAACTTAAATAAACTGATGTTCATGACAAAAGGGTAACATGAGGATTATTTTGTGTCTGTGGGGTGAGAAATAGGGACCTCACAAATCCAAAATGGTGTGCAGTATTTATTAGTTAATAATTAGTAATATTATGTTAATACTTGTAAGGAGCCTACCTGAGGTCGTCGAGCTGGTAGTATATCTTTGTGTGGGGGTCAAGGATATAGATTTTGCGTTTTGCGGACTCAAGGTATTTCATATCCAGCTTTCCAGCGAAAGATCGCACGAACAGAGCCCGAACCGTATCTAGGGTCGTGATTTCGTTCGGCAGCAGCGCTTTCTTCGTTTCTTCCCCATAGACCAAAAAAATGAGACCTGGAAACAAAACAGACAGAATATTACGACAAAACCATATATGGTCATCATATGTAATGCCTTAGCAGTCCCATTTGGAAGAAGCGCTGTCGTTTTCTCTTCCCCATAGACAAGAAAAATAAAAGCTGAAAACAAAAAGTGACAATATTACGACAAAACTGTATATGGTCATCGTATGCCTTGCTTCAAATGCGCAGTTCGTCAGCAGATCCTTCTTTGTTTCTTCCACATAGACCAGAAATTTGAGACCTGGAAACAAAAAGTGACAATATTATATATTACTACATAAACGTAAATTATCATCGTATATGGCCCGGTTTGGAAGAAGCAGTCATTTTCTCTTCCCCATAGACCAGAAAAATAAAACCTGGAAACATAAAACAGTTTATTACGACACAACCATGAAATGGTCGCTGGTCATCATATGTCATGACTAAGCAGTCCAGTTTAGAAGAAGCGCGTTTGTTTTCTCTTCCCTAAGGACCAGAAAAATCAGACTTGGGGAAGATAGAATGATACACAAGATTACATACATGACATGTTGGAGAAGAAACAGGTACAAGTGCCATACAACTACATCCTGATTGAAACAGTGATTTAATGTCATCTCATTCGGAAGAGCGGGCTTAATTTTGGCCATCATAGACCAGAAAAATTAGACCATAGGAACAACAATGACGTTCATATGTACAGTATGATTATGCTTGTATGATAGTCATGCGTTTGGGATATACATTTTTGTTTCTTTGTTTCACCAAAACACAAACCAATACGATGATCAAATTCCCGTTAATACACCATATCACAATAAATCTGGGTATGATTAAATGTCCGTGAAAAATCCTTCATAGTGTCTCAGACGCCATTAATCCAATAACAATTCAATTCTTATTCATAAGGTAGAGAACGCGCGACAAATGACAATATCACAGAGTCGCTGACCTATGTACATGTCACATATTCCGGGATACACGGCTTATGCATTATGTATACATTCAGCCGAGTAGAAAAGTGGGGCATTTATATGCCACATTTACCCACCTCATGATCGACCAAATGTCAATCTTACAGCGCGACGAGGCAAGATGTTACATGTCAGCGAACCTTACATTCAGTATATACGAGGGACGTTGAGGAAGTTCTGGCACTACCGTACCAGCCCATCGCTCCTAACTCCTGTGCCCTACCATACCAAGTACCAGCCCATCACCCCCAACTTATGTGCCTTGGTCCAATATTGACACCCCTTCATGCTGACCCATTATTACATGTCCCCTAATTCCACGACACACACAGGTTTATGTATTATGCATAACATTGGGCGGCGCATAAAACGATTCTTACATACGATATGAATAGACCTGAGAGCAAGGAAAGGTAATCAATAACTGCTGCCATCCAACTACTGTCCAGGGACATGTATGTTAGATACGTCATTGTATGTATACAGTACACACAATGTGACGCTGATGATGATGAATAATGCACTGGGTACGTACTGTACAAGTACTATACAATGTACATGATCACTGATCAGTCAAATGCTGTACCAGGTGAAAATTGGGTGATATTATTTTTACCCATGAGCTAGCAGGTGATAGCATTAGGCTACTGGTGTTGTTATTGTTGTTTTTGCTTCTTTGACTATGCACAATACTACTTATTTAGTACCTGCATGTTACATAGTCATAGTACAGTAGATCCAGGAATGCCAGTAGGGATTTGGTTTGGGGGCGGACATAATTTTATGTGCACGTTTTTCTCAATGTTTCTGCATTTTTTGTGTATTTTGGGGGTTATAGAAGATTTGAGGTGCGTGAAACCGCTAAAAGTGTGACATTTGTGTTAATACTCAAATAAAAAGGTTGACATATGTATCGGCCTGTCTATAATATCACACGACTAACTACACTACTGTACATGAAGCCAGACACCGTAACTCAAGAGTCAAGACTACTAATACATTAGCTGATATTTAGTGGCCGTCAAAACAACTATCTAGAGACCTTCATGTTAAATTGATATACATCATAGTGTGTATGAATTATATATAGGTAGTCATCACCTAGAATCCTAGATAGATATAGAGTCTACACGCGATAGGCAACATTTCAGTTGACACAGTTTAGAGTCTACGCGCGATAGAGTAGGCTACTCAAGTTGTATGTCCTTTCCATGGTAACTGGTTCTAAACACACCAAGCCACTCCTCATAATTTACATAGCTTGGGTACATCTTGCCCTGGCATGTCACGTTTGAAAATTTAATTTTCCCGCCTATTGTACATTGACCAATCCACGCCGACGATACAAAAATATTTTGATTGACAAGTTTGTGTAGAACAAGCAACCATGGACATGTCATCACCACTTTACCACTCTATAGGCAACGTTTCGGTTGACACGGTTTAGAGTCTACACGCGATAGGCAATGTTTCAGTTGACACGGTTTAGAGTCTACACGCAATAGGCAACGTTTCAGTTGACACGGTTTAGAGTGTACACGCAATAGGCAACGTTTCAGTTGACACGGTTTAGAGTCTACACGCGATAGGCAACGTTTCAGTTGACACGGTTTAGAGTCTACACGCGATAGGCAATGTTTCAGTTGACACGGTTTAGAGTCTACATGTGATAGGCAACGTTTCAGTTGACACGGTTTAGAGTCTACACGCGATAGCCTACGTTTCATTTGACACGGTTTCGCTGAATAACTGCATGTTTGTAACTTGACACTAAGTTGTGAATTAGGTTGGCACATTTCGGCATTCATTTTCGCCGTCATTTGGCATAAATTACATTGTATCACGCATGCCGTACATGTACATATCATAACTTAGCGAACACATGGTCGTGTAAGATTATTGCAAAGGGATTCTACTACTACTTACACTAGAGGAATATGCCCCATATGGTGTAGTTTGTATAAATTGCACACATCAATACTGTAGTGGTAAAGCGATGACGATATATCCATGGTAACTGGTTCTACACAAGTTGTCAATCAAAAAGTGTCGCCATCTCGTCAACGTGGATTGGTCAATGTACCATGGGAGGAGGGCCCTGGAGGGGCTTGGTTTGTTTAGAACCAGTAACCATGGAAATCGCGTTTGACTTTAGTATTCTATGACCTACTCAATTATTTAGTGAACATCCTCTGCACTCAGCTGCATGAGGTCAATATAGGAGTGCACGAGCTCCAAAATCGCTACAGTTATGCAATAGGCATCACACATATATGCCGTTTCTATGCATGTAGGCCTATGCCGATTGTACGTCATAAAACACAAAACATAATATAAGTTACAAAAAATTAACTATTCACCGTCTAGGCCGTGCCTATAGCCCCAAGAAGATATACTTGTTAGGGTTGCCCAGAATAGCCTTTTTACTGGACCGCAAAAAAGGCCAATAGCCCCAATAAAATATTCTTGTTAGGGTTGCCTGGAATGGATATACTGTATACATGAACCGAAATAACACAGAGGTACTCGGGTGAATCGAAATCAACCGGACGTCACATAACCTGAACAAAATTACACAGGATTGTAGTAAAATACCGAAAATACACCGGAATTATACAGGAATAATATAATAATAATAATATAATAATATAATATAGTATCTCATCAACGGGTACATTTTCCAACTGTTTTGGAAGCAGCCTAGTTAGACACAATAAAATGTCGTGAGGAACTCAGTCTATGCACAGCGGTAAACAGTGGTACAACTACTAATAGTGTTCAGTCCAATACAATATGTTGCCGAAGCGGCCTAGTTAGACACGATAAAATGTCGTGAGGACCTCAGTCTATGTACAGCAATAAACAGTGGTACAACTAATAGTGTCCAGTCCAATATGATAGTCTAATAGTGTCCAGTCCAATACAATACGTTGCCGAAGCGGCCTCGTTAGACACGATAAAATGGCGTGAGGACCTCGTGACAACAGTAAACAGCGATACAAGTACAACTAATACTGTCCAATACAATATACATTACCCAAGTAAACAATTTAGTGACATCATGTAGTAAGTAAATGTGTCCAGTCCAATACGATATACATTACCTGAGTAGACTCCCAGGTGACATGTCATTAAGGAAACCGTCCAGAGGCTAATGTAGGCACGAGCTCCTAATATAGGCACTAGCTCCTAATGTAGGCACGACCTCCTAATGTCCGCACGATCTAACTCAGTAATAGTACATGCCCGCGAGTATCTCATCCTTGTGTAAACGCAATTAACGTTTCCTCGGTACATTCTACACATAGACACTGGACAACCGGCTAACACATAATCGATCTACTAGCGACACGAGGTGTAAAGGTAAAGTGTACTTTTACATAGTTGTTAAGTTCACCGTTAACAAACAATTAACTCCTTGATTGCCAAAGACGTATTGATATGTCAAAAACATAGGATTCTGACAGTCAAACAGTAAAGTGACGTTTTCCTTGGAAATTTTAGCCGAGAGGCTAACCAATATGAGATCGAGCAGTGGCGCATTTACTGTATTCACTATGGTACTTCTTTAGAGCCTATCCATACAATCATTTGATATCCAATTTTGCGAGATTTTCTTTAGACTTAGTAGAGACATGTGGCTACTGCTCAGCTGAGAAACTTATGCCCATTCACTTTTATAATATGTAAGCCGAGCCTTTTATTCCGTACTGAAATATGACCACATCGTAAAGTAGGCAATGTAGTGCTGGTATCGTATACGACTCTACATATATATAAAACAATCAAAGTTGCTGTATAAACACTAGTCTGTCACGAAACATGCAGGCACGCACATTATACTGTTTTGCAGAGAGAAAAAAATGGAGAACAAGCGCTTACGATAGGTCACGATCTTTATCATTGTCGGGATAGCCATTAGCCATGGTGTGGGTGTCAGAAAAGGGACAATGTTGTAACTTCTACTACATATCTATCACAATGTTTGAAATGAAATTCATGATGTCTGACAAATACCGGTGGTCACAAGTGGTAGAGAGACGCACATTCATGCATAAAATTACCGACCGAAAATGTTATTTTAGAAACTAGAAAGAACTACAGACTGCATACAATCTTAGAGAAGTACCTCGGCGTGTACATGCTGAGGAGTGCTTGACTTTCTTTTCTGTAAACGGTCCATAGATGGTCTGGATCCCCTTGCACTTTTTTGGGTTCAGATGGATCAGGCTCCCTTTATAGGGAGTTTTGTGGCCATCTCATTTTGGGGGTCATAATCCGCCAACTTTGACCACTTGTGTTTTGAAACGCCTCAATAGCAAACACACGCACCACCACCAAAATCTGTCTAACACGCCGTTGAGGTTACTGGAGAAACATGACCGACAGTCCGGTTAGGTAAAGATATGGATAATGTTCATACATTGCTAATGACTATCAAGAAATGCCACAATACGGATATAACACGAAAGGATACAACACGAACTTCACGAAGTAGGCTTATACGTAATGCGGTAGGCCCCTGTACTGCCAGCTATCTCATGCCTGTGACACTTCCTAGATTACATTTTACATTACTAATTTACTATGCTGGCATAATGCTGCTCTTGCTAATGAATATAATAGCTTCTTGTGATGTTGATAAAGTACCGTGCATCTTCTGTCGTAATAACATTTTTTCTAACGTGGCATCTCATGCCAAAATGCCATTGTACACATGGAACGGATCTTAGATAATAGTGTCACTTAATGCTGGTGTTACACGGCACTTATTTGTGAGTCATAATATGTGTTGTAAGTGAAATAAATGCTCTTTGGAATTTTGCAAGTTGCTTTGCTTTCAATTTCTTGGCTGCCTGTTGTAGGCTATATATTTAGAGGACTAAGTACTACGTAGTGTATCTGTGTGATTTTGCTCAAAAGTAGAATTGGGTTAAAAAGGTTTGTGACAAAGCTAAATCAGGTGATGAGAGTGCTGGAAAACCGGTAGATGCATGGATGCCGCATGTGATGAGAGTGCTGGAAAACTGGTAGATGCATGGATGCCGCATGTGATGAGAGTGCTGGAAAACCGGTAGATGCATGGATGCCGCATGTGATGAGAGTGCCGGAAGAAACTGGTAGATGCATGGATGTCGCATCATTCCTCCTTCCCTCATGGGAATGTGCAAGAAGAGGGAGACCCAGGAACTCTTGTAGAGAAAAATGGATCAACACGATATACCAATGGCAGATAGAAGTATGATGGATGGAACTGTGACCATATAATACACTAGTACATCTCTATAATACGCTAGTAGGTAGGCCTACATCATGTTTCCTGGAAATATAAGCTACCGGGCTGTGACTGTCATAAAAAGCTAATTATTCTAATGCTTCTATGGTGATAATTAAGTTCCAGCAAGAACCCTTATTGGATTAGCGATTCCCTCTTATATGACACAAATAACAGCAAGCTTCAATAAGCCTCCAGGCAAAAGCGTAGAGCAATCATTCACTAACGATATTGAGGATGGCAAGATTGACCAGCATGCCTCCAAGCCATGGAAATCATTATTCATACAGACACTAGGAAGGAATGGACACACATGTCAGTCATGTCTACCTAATTCAAAGTATGCAGAGATATGTATTCGCCTTTGAAAGAATGACTGCACAGGCTTTCACACTCGGTTAATGTTTTTGAGTACACAGCAGTCCATATTGGGCAACCTACAGGTCATATGATTGGGTACAGGTCATATGTTTGGGTACAGGTCATATGATTAGGCGCTCTAGAGGTCACATGATTGGGTACAGGTTATATGATTGGGTACAGGTCATATGATTGGGTACAGGTCATATGATTGGGTACAGGTTGTATGATTGGGTACATGTCATATGATTGGGTACATGTCATATGATTGGGTACATGTCATATGATTGGGCATTTACTGCCTGAGAAAAAATATATCCATTAACACAACTAGAACAGTCCCGTCAACATCCATCGTATAATAACGGTACATCGTCACGCGCTGGCTGTGTCCGTGTGTGAATTGTATAAGGGGCATTCTGGGATTCATGTACATAGTCGCGTTGTGTGGCAGTATGCGGTGTGGCAGCATGTGGTTGATCATCAGTTTTATATTTCCATTGAATTGATAGATAAAATCATTGAATGTAGGTTACATAAACATATTAATTTCACTTGATTTTGATTTGTGTGTGGTATCTTTTAGTGGTGGATTGGTGGAGGCATGGCAGATTTATTAACTGATAATGAATTTTATGTAGGTATGATAACAGCAAAGACATTACATTACAATTTATGGGTAAACTGTAGTCACAGCAAGCAGCTGTGTGTAATCATAGATGGTACTAAAAACATAGTGAAAATGTCATGCCTTGTTAGATATAGTAGCATCCATGATTGGACTAATGATGGTGATAATGACTGGCACATGTGTGAGACCAAAGATATGACTATAGTATACAGTATGTGGGTTGTTGGTACCTTTACTTTCACCCCCACCCCCTCCCCACTGACACAAACTGTGCATCACTCTTTAATTGCTGGTGCACTGTTACAGTAGTTCAAAGACTCCACAAAGACTGTACAAATCTATCATTGCATGGTCTGCAGCATCTATCACAGCACATACAAAGTCCTAGCACTTTGTTTATGCATCCCTAGTGCCTATGACAATCAATGGACCACATCTACCTATTCCATCACTTGTTAGTTTTAAGTTGTGTTTACATTACACTTCTTATCCAGAGTCAAAGAAACTGTTACTGTATCTCGGAGCGTTTAGGTATGGGAGTGCTAAACAACTTTGATCCGCATCGATCCGGATCAAATTTTAGATGTCTCAAGTCAACGAAGGTGTCCAGACGTGCGCATTCCGACCCGCTATCCGAAGGTCCAGGTTTGATGCGGACATCTCGATGCGTTTAGGAATGGGAGCGCTAAATAACTTTGATCCGCATCAATCCGGATCAAATTTGAGGCATGTCAAGTCAACGAAGGTGTCCAGATTTGCGCATTCTGACCCTCTATCCGATGGTCCAGGTTCAATGCGGATATCTCGTAGCGTTTAGGTATGGGAGCGCTAAATAACTTTGATTCGCATCGATCCGGATCAAATTTTAGGTGTGTCAAGTCAACGAAGGTGTCCAGACGTGCGCATTCCGACGCTCTATCCGATGGTCCAGGTTCGATGCGGATATCTTGAAGCGTTTAGGAATGGGAGCGGTAAATAACTTTGATCCGCATCAAACCGGATCAAATTTTAGGTGTGTCAAGTCAACTAACGTGTCCAGACGTGCGCATTCCGACCCTCTATCCGATGGTCCAGGTTCAATGCGGATATTTCAAAGCGTTTACACGTGGGAGCGCTAAATAACTTTGATCCGAATCGATGCGTATCAAAATTGTGATGTAGCAAGTCAACGAAGGTGTCGAGACGTCCGCGTCACGACCCTCTATCCGATGAGCCAGTTCCCGTACGGATATCTCGAAGCGTTTAGGAGGAGATAGCGAACATCCAAACAGACAGACGCACCGTGCATTATAGTATGATTTCTATGTCAGGTTTTACCGTTTTAAGAGTTCGAATATAATCCAAATAAATTCCAGTTACAGATGGCCCAACATTACAACATATGTACATATATGATAAAACAATTACAATTATTATAACTAATTATATACACAAGTAAATAATTAACTACAACAACAACAACTACCTAAAAGTCACAGTAGTACATTCCAGGCCTATAGTACATCATAGTTAAAATCTAAGCACAATCATAATTTTACAACAAAACCGCAAACACGCATACGCGGTGAGAAAATAATCGAACATGAAAGACGTGAACTTATTTAACCGCGGTCGAATAAAATAGCCACTACGTTCTCGCAAAACCAACACACGCGGATACTGTATAAATACAAATGTATTGCTGTACAACGCACAAGTACACTTTCTCCACTGACTGAATATAATTATGTGTATGTTTGTATGTATGTATACATACACATGTGAATGCGTGCTATCAGAATAACTAAACGCTTGAAATAGACACGTACAAAAAACCACTGGGTATACCAGTCTGTAGTTAGCACGCTTATTTATGTGACGTGTCAAATATACATAATATCTACCCAATATTGACAATGGAGCTACTTACTTACTTTGTGAATAATTGCAATTCTGACCATAAATTTGTTATTTTGAGTAGGTCAGGATTTATTGACCATTTATTTTATTGGCAAATTATTGACGATTTATGCAAATTTAAAAGAATATTCCAGATTATGTGAAATATGTTTTAATACATGAATAATTATTATATTACACTTATGTATTATGTGACGTTTTATGTGGTCATTTGTTGTTAGCGTTCCCCTTGGCCCTTGTTCCTCAAGCGGCCTGTGACAGTCAGGTATTTCATTTTCCAGGTCTTCTCTTTCTCCAAATAGCATTGTACTGATATCAGGCGGTGTACTCCAAATGTTTTATGCCACGCCTATTAGAAAACAGCTAGAGTTTATGTTGGCATCAATCAGATTTACTGGCATGCATTTCGTGAGTTTGTATTATAAACCGCATGGGATAAAACGCCAGTTTGAGGCGTACAGGAATTTTATGTCAAATAATCGATTGCTTTAACTGATTATTGGACATATATGACTGTGCGCCTCATATAGGCGTTTTATAAACTTGTATTGTCTTTTACAAATATCTAATTATATGATGCACTTTCAGAATCTGTCATAATCTACGTTGTCATGCAGGAATCACACAAATGTGGGTTTGAAAGCTCGGGAGAAATCGCTGTTGCCTGGTAGCAGCTGAGGCCAGCAGCCGAAGTGCCCGTCGAGTGATATGTACTGGCACGCTGATCACTACATAGATATGAATAGATGATCATCCCCTTGTCCACGTGAGTACATTCGGGACTCCAGTTGTCATGTGAAACATCAGATATTTGTGATATCATGGAGCATACTGTACTTGTTTGGGCGACCGTCGGTGAATATTTGATTGAAGTGACGGACTAACCGTGTACGAAGCCATATGCCTGTGCTATAAGGGTGGGGGGGGGGATTTGAGATGCACCCTCACCCTTTCAACACGCATGTTCCGCAGTTGCCAGGTGGATGTTCTGGGGGTTATCCCGGAAAATTTGGACAATTTTGAAATCTAGATGATCTGAAGTGCAATCTCAAGCATTCTGAGACCTATAATAGTGTATTCCGGTACTTAAAATTGCCAAAACTTTTTTCATGCGAAATTGAGTTTGTATAAAACGACAAGGCCTTCAATGTGCGAGGCACTCAAAGGTATGAGGCCCTCCAAGGTGTGAGGCCCTCCAAGGTGTGAGGCCCTCCAAGGTGTGAGGCCTTCCAAGGTGCGAGACCATCCAAGGTGCCAGGCCCAAGGCCTAGGCCTAGTGTGTTCCCTTCCGTAGGGCGCGATGATAGATATGAGAGAAATAGAGGATCATTGATGGTTCCATCAGTGCATTCGTTATCCATAGAAATCCAGCAGAAATCTATTGTAATTTGTATGATGAGTCGATGACAATGTCAACAATGATGCGTGATACTGATAAAATTTTATAATTAAAAGATGAACTTTGTATCAAATTATTGATATTCATCATTAACCTTAACTAATTGGTATTAAGATTCTAAAACCCTAGAGTTGAGCAGGTATATCGCACTATAAAACTGTATATTTATCTCGCTGAACTTTCGTAGTACAGTAAGTGGTGAAAAAATATCTTCGTTCTTGGGAAATAGCCAGTTGTGTCTACGAGTACGGTATTTATGACTGCCAAGATCTAGTAAGTTATATTACCGACATAGATAAATCTATGAGTGTCCATATCGGCATGTCAAAATTAGTTAATAAAATAATATAGATACATACCATCAGATAATGAAATATTTGGAAAAATAAAATATTAATTAGAACGACAATTTGATAACATAATGCAACAATGTATGTTCCTGTTTAAAGATTGTCATGATGCACCTACTATACCGTATAATATTCCTTTCTTGATTTCCTATTTCCTAATTATGTATCACTCTTGGCTAATAGGCCGATGTACATGCACAGTTGCCAAACCGAAGTGACGTCGATTGATTTACAATTCGAAGCGAAGTGGATTACTTTCAACCAACTGCTGTATGTGGAAAGTTATCCACTATCTCTCGGGACATAGTAGGAGAAAGTAGATTAGGTGTAGCTCGAACTGGGACATCTGAGACGTCCCAGGATATATCAGTTTCGTTTGACAAGTATATCAACGTTATAAGTTACGGTCATGGTTCCAACTTTCCACAGTGCATGGTAGTGCTGCAACGATATATCGATAATATCGCCAATATCGGTTTTATGGCATGTGATATATCATATCGATATTGGTT
>WNLI01190634.1:0-13322 GCA_025802215.1 Wirenia argentea | reverse complement strand
CTTACTTGGGGACAGTTCACACCAATCAACCAGCTTATTACCGTATACATGCTTCGTCGTTATTTGGCCTACTGGGTGATGGGACATAGAAATATCATTACATGCACTTCCTATCGTGCTAATTAACCAAAATATGAGGTTGGTTTATAACAATTTGGCCACTTTTGTCGATTAGTATATGAACGTGTCCCTTTAAAAAATTGTGTAACGATAATAGTTCTTAGGTTTGGTGAGTTGTTGTAAACTTGTAATGGGTGAAGTTGTTAGAGTAATACAAGTCTACAACATAATGTAGAAATGATATGTACACGTACAGATATGAGAGAAACCATGAGAATAATGTTCGTCATTGGCAAGATTATTCAGTGAATTAATAAGAATTATGACATGCGACATATTACGTATGTGTGATAGGCTACAGATTTGTTGTATCTTGAAGGTATAAAACCCAGAAATTCTTGCCATAACAGTTACTATTCAACCATAACGTTAATTGAAGTGCTATCGTTAACTGTATAACTCTGTATGTAAATTAGAATGTTAACCATTTCATTGTCTGGGATACTATTGCAATATGAGTGTATTGTATGTGTATGATGAATAGAGATATTCTATTGATGAGGTGATATTCTCTCACATATCTCATATACTGTATATCTCAATATACGAGTACGAGTACGACATATATTTTAACATAATTCCTGTGTAATGATTTTTAGTCCACAACGGGAACTTAAGGAGAGGCTCGTTTATTGTTGTTGTTCTTCTTCTTGTTTTTATAATATTGAAACATGTAAACTAAACAATCTATACTGTACTCTAAAAGTTTTGTATAGTACATTAAAAGGCCAATGGTTGTGACGTGATTGTTGATGTATTAGTAGCCTATAGCCTACAATATACCAAAGATATATATCAAAGAAGATATTAGTACCAAAGTTGCATTTATATGTTTGCACATGCAATGTACTTCACTATTTACTAAGTATGGTCAATTAAAATGTTTTTTAAAACACTTACATTGAATTTGTGACTTATTATTTTAAAATGATACATTACGTTACGTAATGAAAATTACATGGTCTGTTTCAATATTTTTTACTCATAGAGTATATTTTCAAGGCAACGTATTTAAAGTTATGTTGTACTGTTAGATGTAAAATTATTTTGTTTAACATGTATTTCTAGTTTTAAGTTTAGTTATGTTAGGCTTCTGTTATTAGGCATATAATACCTACATAGTACAGTATTATTTTATTTAGCGAGCCTATGATAGAAATGTTGTTATTTACTCATAGAGTACCCATGGTAACCGGTTCTAAACAAACCAAGCCACTCCCCATAATTTACATAGCTTGGGTACATCTCGCCATGGCGGGTCGCGTTTGAAAATTTACATTTTCCGCCCCTTGGACGTTGACCAATCCACGCCGACGATACAAAAACATTTTGATTGACAAGTTTTTGTAGAACCAGTGACCACTTTACCACTCTTTTAGTTTTTTACTTTTCACTATTATGTTTAATGTATTTTTATTTGCGTTGTATACTGAAGTCCTAGTCCATCTTACCAAAGATAATTTTTTTTAGTTGAATGCATCCAACTTTCACGATACCATCTCAGGCCTATAAATATGTACATAAAATTTAAGGACATTTACATGTACAATAATTTAACGTTTTATTACGTATGTTACCAAAGAAAATTATTTACAATGTGTAAATTGTTATTGCATCTATAGTTACCTACAATGTCTTCTCATTTTACTAGAAGTTGTTTAAATTAATATTATAATTGATAAAATATGAATATGTTAAATAATTTATTGTTGTTTACACGAGTAGTCTGCGATGTTCGATTTATATAGTAAAGTTTTCAATTATGTATTGAAAGTTTATCTTTTGTGTTAGAGCCTAAAGATTATGTGTGCATAGTTTACAATTCATAAATTATTGTTTGTATGTACAATGTACATATTTTGTATGTACACGATATACTAGGCAAAAAAGAAACACATTTTTATATACAGTACAATATCAATGATAGAGCATGCGTTTCGTTTTTTGTCTAGTATAATTATGTAAATGTGTACAAACTCATACACCGACGATAGGTATCTCCATTTATTGAAATTTCATTGTAAAAACAACATCATCATTATTATTACATGATCCATTGTAATTTTCTATACTAGTCACAAAAAGAAACGTCCGCTTTATATCGAGCCTAAAATGTCCACTATAGCCTACTATGTTATATTGATGGTCAACTACTGTCTATACCAATTACAGATTACATCACACGTCAACATTAAATGAGCTCGGTGACATTTTAAACACGATCATGTCAGTGGCTGTGGAGATAACGCTTTCACAGTTTATCAGTTCTTCTGTTTATACGTCCTAACAATGCCATGTTGATTAACGATGATCGATGGAGAGTCTTATTCCAGAGATCACGGCCCAAATTTCGACTGTTGTGTCCCCGTAATCTTTCCCATTCGTTTAGTACAGGGACTCTTTCTGTTTTCACTTGTAATTTTCGGCGGAAAATTAATAAATGTTCGATTGGCTAATCGCAGATTCGCAATGCATGCACTAGCAGTAGCAGGGTTGTCAACCCCCTGCAGTCTCAACAACGGTGATACTGTTAACTGTAACTGGCTGTAACTTAGTTGTAACCACCCAATATTCACTGAAATCAGGATAATAATGTCATGACGGGGGTGATTTTTATGGTATTTTTTCTTGAATGTACAAGATATGGGTCGCGATAAATGTGTAAAGAACTGTAATTTCATAATATATCATTTTTCTGTCAAAATTAGGGTGTTTTGTGTCATTATAGAATTTATAGTGTGTTTTGTGTCATTATGAAAGAGTTGATGAGAGTCCAACTACATACTAAGATACTGTCTTAGCATGTAGGCTTAATTTGACCTTCAATACCATCCCTATCATCCCTCAAAAGATACTATGTGCCTTTAGTGCCCCTTTAACTTATGATGTTATGATTATGATCTACTTAAAACTTTTTCATCATTCTGATGTTATTTCACTGCATCAAAACTCACTAAACCATCATACTATATGTTGATTAGGACCACACCAACATGTGCAAATAAGCCTAGGTTCTAAAGACGTGGTTCTAAAGACGTTGGTAGCACCAACTACCGTGGACAAATAAGTCTATAAACTTGTGCATTCACGCCGCTACTGCACTATACATAACACGCTAAATGGTCACTTTGAATGTTCTTATGCACTTTGTCTTTTATGACGTTACCGCGTATAAAATGATAATTCACAATATAAGCTGTACTGTAAAATTATGTGTTTAGTAAATAGGCGTAATTGTATAAGCTAGTTGATCCGAATTGACATACAAACTATACCATGATTTGGAGGTTCAGTGCCACTTTAAGTCTGTTGTATAGTTCAGTCGATAAGACAGTTTTGCTTTCACAACAATGAAGGCCGCAGTTGAGAAAATCTGAACTATCACTATATGAACCGCGAGAGAGTTGATCTGCGTTCATAAAAATACCATAGGAACATTCCAGTTCTAGAGTTCTAGAATATAACTTCCCCTACACAATTATTCTTTGGTCTTTTTTGTATATAATGTACTGTAGAGATAATCCTAATATCTGACCTTTGATAGCTTCAGCACTGTGGACAATCTCTGTAACTGACGACGCGACTTGGCGGGACAAGATGATCAGTCTCTGTTTGGATTCTGCGCTCGGCTGTTGGATCACCTACAAAATACCATTTAAATAATTAAAATCAAAGAAATAATAACCTGAGAGTAGATTCATGTAGTTGATAAATGTTATACTGTTTAGTTTTGTATTGAATTGTTGATTGCCATTTTAGTGTGCTATTATTAGTTCATATTATAACTATTTGACACGAAACTGGTCACAAGCAACAAATTAATAGTCACGCAGATTATTTATGAGCGTGGTATACAGTATGTGATGTTGTTTTAAAAGGTAAATTGTGACATCGGAAAATTTACTAGCTTACGGGGTTTTTGTGATAAATCGAGGTTTTAAAATACTCATGTTAAGCTTCCTGGGATGTGGAGCATCCTATCAATCAGAAAACTATCAAGACTCCATTACAATATATCAAGACGCCGTTATCAAAATTACACGACTGGTTTCTTCCAGTGCTGATCGCGACTATAGTTGTGCAAAATAAATGTGATTTAATTAATGTCAGGCGTTTTAGACATTAGACTGACTACGATCATTCAATGAGAGACATATGACTGACACGATAGATCGACCGTAACATCTAGGCCACGGCACAATCAATCTATGAACAGTTACCGTTTAAAGTGAAAGTGAGTTGGTGGAGATACCGGAGTACCCGGAGAAAACCGCCGGACGTGGGCAGGATTTTTCCATCTTCAAAGACTCAAACACAGCTGGAAGAAGCCAGCAGAATCATAGATGTTCAATGTAGATACTGAGCAAGTGGAGACAAGTAGGGGTAAGTTCCTTGCCCAAGAGAAGTACAGAAACACGGGAAAATGCCACAAAGACTTGCCGGCTGTTGCCGCGAGCCAAGCTTGAATCCGGAACCCCAAAATCTCTAGGCGAGCACTCTACCACTGAGCTACTGCCTCTGCCTGCCAGTACCTTAAAACAAATGCACTTGGATATCAAACACTTCCAATCCACCATATTATACATTTCAACACTTTGTCTAATAAGCTACAAAATTTAGACTCACAAGGTTGACATTTTCGAGGAGACTTCTGTACGTGACGGCCGTCGCCTTTCCAGCCTCTAACGTCTTGATTCTGATTTCCTCTGTCTCTGCAGTCTGGGCGGCTGCCTGTAATCATATTTCATTTATTGTTATTGGTCTAGCTTTCAAGTATATGTAATATAATACTTATTATATACACACAGTTCATATGATTTTCAACAGTTGACTGTAACAAATATGACAGTCATAAATGCCTGTCTGTTGTTTTTAACATACTGACATACTGTAGTCTATATTTAACAAATATGTTCAAGTATTTTCAGAAAATGTATAGGATATGCTTTCACATTGCAAACCAATATATTTCTGGTTATTATAATTATAATTTTTTTTTATAAAAGAAAGATTAGAACTACGATAAAACCGGGATGTTAAAATATACTACTAACAGAGACAGTACAGTATAGTCTAGTATGCTTAAAATTTAAATGCTAAGCTTAGAAATGATGGAATGATACATGTCTATTCATGCTGTGATGCATGCTGTAGTTCGTATTTATACAGAAAAGTACATGCCCGTATATGTTGATGCAAATTATGGAAATGCTGATACAGTACTGTACACAACGGCATTCACGGTGACTCAAAAGTTTTGTAAAGGATAGTTTATGCAATCAGGTGAAGATCATAGAAGTTAAGATTCTGAGTTACGAGGGACATTTGATGCAATCAGGTTAGGATCAGGTTAAGAATCGGAGGAACAGACTATGAAAATTTATAGGGAAAGCTTACTGTGAGAGAAATTTTCATAGAGGGTGTTAGTGTGGTAGAGGTGTTAGTTGTCTGTAGTCAGAAAGATTGAAGCATTTATGGTACTGTTACTGTAGTTACTATAGTATAGTATATATTAATAAATAATCTCTGTAGAAAAGGATCATTTACAATTTTAAACAATGCAGGTATAACATTATACTAAATTTCACTGAAAAAAATCAAAGCCCCTAGTGGGATCCAAACCCGCGACCTTCTGCTTGCCGGACATCTGTCCTACCTCACTGAGCTAAAGCTAGGGCCAAGTTTTCAGTTTTACAGAAAATTGAAAATAGAACTGAAAAGACATTTAGGTAAATTGAAATTTATGATGATAAAACTATGATTCCATATCAATTTTAACATTATTTCGCTTGAAACACTTTGTAAAATTTATCATCTGACATTGTAGAAAACTTTGCTTAAAACATGAAAAGAATATGAATAGAAAATGGAATTGAACATATTAAAAATAAAGAAAATGGAATTTATGACTAAAATAACAAACTATTGTCACAAATAAAAACTACTTTTAAATGGCACGCACCTTGCAGACAGTAAGTAGGTCAGACACAGCCTTGCGACCCATATTTGCAGCAGTAATGATGTCATCCTGGAGCCCAGATTTTCCAGCAGCGACAGCCTTCGCAGTGGCTGTGGTGATGGGCTTGGTGAAACGGATAAGGTCTTCGGCGGTCGCGGTCTTTTGGGGCGGTGGCGCGTGTACGTATGACTGTGGATGAGACAGGTTATAATATAAGATATATACCATATGCGTATCCTTGGGCAAGGCTTATAAACCGAAGAGGCTGTAGTGTAATGATGGGTTTAGTGAAACGAATAACGTCCTCGGCAGTAGCGGTCTTTTGGGGTGTGCATTTACGTATGACTGTGAATAGGGAAGGACAGCCTACTTGGAAGCCTGGTTAGCATTGGAATAGCTCAGTTGATTAAATGTAAGGACTTCCATTTATTTGGGATCCAGGGTCGCAGGTTCAAATCTCGGACAGTGTGATCAACATTTATTGTGTTTTGCCGGTGTAAGAACTCATCTCCGTAGGCTAAGTGCAGTTTACCAATCCTGCCAGATTGGTACTGGTCGTTTACTCACCTTCACACTTCACAGGCGGATATACATCTTGAGGGCGAGGAGTATCATTGTACTAGGTGTGCAGCTATTACAGACAGAATGTCTAAAGCACGGTGAAATTCTACCGTTGGTGACATCTGATGTTTAGCACTTTATTTTAACATGAAATATCAACTTTTTAAATGTTTTTGATATTGTATAACACACCCACCTTGATTTCTTGTGAGATAGCCTCTATGGAAGCCTCGAGAGCCCTGGTTCCTCGCTGTGCCTCGTCTCCCACCATCTTGACTACTCTCTCGTAGTGACTTGATAATGGCAGTTTATGAATAGCAGACAACCCACCTTGATTTCTTGGGAGATGGCCTCGATCGAAGCCTCGATAGCCCTGGTGGGCGTTGAGCCTCGTCTTGTACCGTCTTGACTACTCTCTCGCAATTACTGAGTACCTTGAAATGCCTTTGACAGTTTACGTATACAAGACATCCCAGTTTGATTTCGTGTGAGATGGCCTCTATGGAAGCCTCGAGAGCCCTGGTTCCTCGCTGTGCCTCGTCTTCTACCGTCTTGACTACTCTCTCGCAGTGACTTGATATGCCTGTGACAGTTTTAATATGTAAAGAAGACAACCTACCTTTATTTCTTGTGAGATGGCCTCGATGGAAGCCTCGAGAGCCCTGGTTCCTCGCTGTGCCTCGTCTCCCACCATCTTGACTACCCTCTCGCAGCGACTTGATAATGTCTTTGACAGTTTATGTATAGAAGACAACCCACCTTGATTTCTTGAGAGATAGCCTCTATGGAAGCCTCGATAGCCCTGGTTCCTAGTTGCTCTTCGACTCCCATCACCTTGACTACTCTCTCGCAGTGATAATGCCTTTGACAGTTTATGTATAGACGACAACATACCTTGATTTCTTGTGAGACTGAGATGGCCTCGATTGAAGCCTCGAGAGCCCTGGTTTCTCGCTGAGTCTAATCACCCACCATCTTGACTATTCTCTCGCAATTACGGAGTACCTTGATATGCCTTAGACAGTTTCCGTATAGAAGACAACCCACCTTGATTTCTTGTGAGATAGCTTCATTTGAAGCCTCGAGAGCCCTGGTTCCTCACTGAACCTCGTCTTCATCCATGTTGACCAATCTCTCTCGCAGTACTTTGAAAATGCCTGTGACAGTTTTAATATGTAAAGAAGACAACCTACCTTGATTTCTTGAGAGATAGCCTCTATGGAAGCCTCGAGAGCCCTGGTTCCTCGCTGTGCCTCGTCCTCTACTGTCTTGACTGTCTTGAGTAACGACGTCACATTTGTCACCATTACCTGTGGTCACAACAAAAGACAACATTAATAACCGTAAGAACATCAACAACAACAATTTGAGCATTAATGGCAAACAGGAGATCAGAATGTGGTTGGATGACTGGACGGATAGTAGATTTTCACCACACATCTAGTCTGATGTCTAGGATACGATCCACCCGCACCATGATCCCCGCCATCGCCTATGACAAACTGACATACAGTATATGGATGATTGGAGTTGTAGTACGTAACATCAATCGAACCGAATCAATTCAGTATTTCAGATTCATTGGTTTTATTAGGGTTTTCATGAGTTACATCCTATGCAGCACACGGTCACAAGAGGTCATGACAGTCAAGTGGTAGGTGTACTAACGGTGCAATTTGGTTATGCGGCCCGAACCAGTATGAAACTGGTGCAAATCATTTCACTCCGCTTGACAAGTATAGCAACGGCTTTAATTTTAAGGTACCACATACATTATTGTCTGCCTAAAGTCCATTAATATGTCAACATTAAAACAATGCATTCATTTATGCCCACATTATGCCATCAATTAAAGTTATAAAGTGCATTGTTTGGTTACGCAACATGAGTTACTATGACCTGTTTGTATCTACAATAATTTCCAAGATAATTCTACTTTGTCTTAATTCGTCTACTGTCTAGACTATCTGCCATAATAATTATCTAAAATTGGAGATGGAAGAATATAACACAGGACAGAGTGACCAACTAGCAACTCTCGAAAGAAACCATTGTACATTGGCTCAAAAAGCAGTGCTGATCATAGATGACACCACACACCACATGGTCCATGGCACAGTGGATTCAGATTCATTTCATTCCTGCAAATCTTACAACATACATTCGAATGAGGTAGTCACCTCCCCTCTTGTAATAATGAAGATCATGGGTTCAAACCTGGCAGGCTGGTACATCCCAAAAGGAAAAGGTTGCAAACTTGCAACTTCAAATCTCATCTCAGCTAGCTTTCTGTATCCATGGGCAAGGCAACATAATGATAAACCTAATGTGTATTGATTACATACTCCTAATAGTACATAGGCCTAAATCAACAGTTGACATAATTAATATAAAACAACTAAATATAAAATATTCATCTACATAATCATAATGTATAACAGTAATCACCTCTGTGAGCGTCCATATTGAAGCACCTCACTCAGTACACCTTTATGTTAGTTTAGTTGTGTAACATGTGTTATCTATGTAAGTTTATGTTAGCAGTGTTAGGTGGTTGGTTAGTGACTGAGTGACACTACTAGTATATGAGGGGAGTATCCAATTTATGTTTTGAGGGGAGGGAAGGGATGGGCATAGGGTATTTCCAGATTTTGGTACTGATTTGGTGCCAATTTGTTGTTTTATTTATATGCATTCGTGTGAGACTCACACTGTGAGTGAAATTTTAGTAGTTTTAGTGGTACAGTTATAGTGTGTAATGTAGTTTTGCAGATTACGTATATTCGAATGAGATTATACTGTAATATACTAGCTTTATCTAGTCATTAGAAATTTTATGTAATTTGTAGTCATACACAGGCTACGTGGTTTCTATAGAGAGGCTATCATATTCTCGAATGAATAAAAAATTTCGAATAATATAGTGTGTAGGACTGTAGGCTAATGTCTAGGCTATCATAATATAATAATATCATAATAGTATAATCTGACTACTGTCTGTATTGCATTGGAAATGCGCCACTTATATATCACACATACTACTATTGCTCACATTACATCATTATATAGTACTTATAATTTTATAAAGTAATGTTTGAACTTTGGAACTATCAAACAAGGACAAGAAGGTTGTAGTTCGTACAGGGTCTATGATCAATTTCTTTCCTGAGCTGATTGCCATCATGATAAACTTGCAAGTAAGAAATACCCCCAGTCCTTCACTTGTACTGGAAATCCACAAATAGGTGCTGGGATCGTTCAATTTTGCTGTCTATAACCCTGGCACGTTCATGTTGTGCATGTAGATAGAGAAAAATAATTACCGCTTCCATGCAGACTATTTCCAGGGTAAAATATCCAAAATTCGTGACAGTCTTGAGTTAGCAGGTGAATCAGAAAACTTACCACACCTGACTAATGATTTAGATGGAATTGTACCGTTAGACTCATTTGAACCAACTACATTAACTGAAATACAATCAATATACAAGTCCATGCCCGTGAAAACCTGTAACCTTGATCCTGCACCGAAGCCAATTTTAAAACATGTACTCCCTGTTTTAGCCCCATATTTTGTTAATTCCGTTAATACATCCTTCAAAAATGGGAATTTCCCACAAGAATTTAAACAAGCCCTGGTGACACCCATCCCAAAAAATGTATCAGCTGATAGAAATGATTTGACTAATCTTAGACCCGTGTCTAATCTGGTGTACCAATCTAAAATGACGGAAAAAGTCACAACCAAAAGAATTCATACACATCTAACAGATAATAACCTGTACCCCAAAAATCAGTCTGCATACAGGACCGGCCACAGTGTCGAGACAGCGCTCACATGTATTTCGAATAATGTGTTAAAATCATTGGACAATGGCAAATGTGTGGCTATGTTACTACTGGATATGAGCGCTGCCTTCGATACTGTGGACCATCAAATATTGTTATGTACTTTAGAAAATCATTTTGCTATAACTGGTAAAGCGCTAGATTTTATTCACTCCTATTTAACCGATAGAACATTTCAAGTACAAGTAAACAATGACAGATCAACAGTTCGTGACCTTGAGTATGGTGTGCCTCAGGGCAGCATCCTGGGGCCACTCCTCTACACAATGTACACTGCTCCCCTCACTAATCTGCTCTCCCTCCTCAATGTCAACTTCCACATGTACGCAGATGACACTCAACTGTGGGTGGAAGTTGACATTGATGATGAAGATGACAGAATTACTAAGTTACAGATTCTGGAAAATTGTCTCAAAAACATCAAATCATGGATGATTAATAACAAGCTGAAGTTAAACACAACAAAAACTCAATTCTTGTTCATATCTCCCTCGACACGAACCCGTCCACTCCCCGACATCCACCTCAACTTTGATGGTTGCCAGATCCATCCCATTCCATATGCTAAGAATCTCGGATGTATTTTTGACGAACATTTCACTTTTAACAAACAGATATCAGCCATACTCAAGTCATGCTATTTTCACCTGAAAAATTTAAGATCAATTCAGGGCTATGTAACCTATGATAGCTTGAAGACCCTTATCCATGCATTTGTAACCAGTAAGCTGGACTTTTGTAACAGTCTACTGTCCGGCTTACCGCAATACCAGATCCAGCGCCTACAACTCGTCCAAAACAATGCAGCCCGCCTTCTAACAAAAACTAAGAGAAGAGACCACATTACACCAATTTTGAGAGATTTACATTGGTTGACTGTACAGAAAAGAATCGATTACAAAATTCTACTCACCACATTCTTGTGTATCCATAACATTGCACCAGAAGCTCTCAAATTAATATCAAGATCCACCAAATTCGCACACGTCCATTTATAAACTGAAGCAGCTACGGACATCGTCTTCTTACCTATAGGGAACACTTAAAATCCCTTTAAACGCCCGATCGCAGTCATTGCAGTCCGAGATTCGACAGAGAAGACCGGAAAACCCTTTAAATGCCCGATCGCACAGTCCGAGATTCGAACCCTCGACCATGGCTCCCGAATATATGGAAATCCTAACGTTTAACCGATTGATATATGCCTACACACCCAACATAGTTCGATTTTGAAATAATTAAATTGTTTCCACAAATCGGATTAATTTGACGAAATTCTATTTCGTGGTTCCAAATTAGCTCATCTGATTCGGTACCCTAATATGTAGGCCTATACTGTTGCTTTACTGCATGTGGTAGTCAATTGCGTTAATTAATCATGTTACCTGAGCCACGTTGAAAATTACACGAGTGTGATTGGCAATCTACTGTCAGACGTTGATTTGACCTTGATGGGGTTCACCGTGGTAGGTAGAATAAGAGTAGGCTATAGGCTAGGTCTAGTATTTTGAGGATATTTAGGCAGATAGGTTCGACTAACTGTAACATTTCAGTGTCACTAAATTGGCACTCTCTTGTTTCCCATTATAGTACTAGAGCAATGGGTGACCGAAAATCACGAGAAAAAATTCGATTTGTTGTCAATTTGGAGCAGAAATAGCCCGCCGGTGCACTTAGATTTGTAGGCTAATTTGGCCTCTAAATTGCTCAGTGTGATATTATATTTCGAGCATCCCTAATTTGGTGGCCGTCAAAACCCCGACCTTGTTTGCACGCTTATTTAAATTGTGCAGAACCACAACCCCCAATGAAAATACACCGACGTACTGTAGGTCGATGAAATACGTTTTACGGAAAATTCGTTATGTTCTGAAGTTGCAGGACCCTTCCTTTTCATTTTTTTTTTCATTGACAAAAAATAAATCAGCGGTGATGTAGGCTACTAATTGGGAAAGGATGTATAAAAAACAAACGTTCAAGAAGAATCAGGCTATTCAACCAGAGAGTACACCTTTAATCGGTTGGATCGCAGATTTTGACACAAACAATGACCAATTATATGGGTGCAATACAAGAATACGTCTAAACAACACTTGAGCAACACACAACTATTATGGTTTCCACTGCCAGTCTTCATGAAAGTATACAACAGAGAAAGCGTCGTGCTGGGCATTGTATGCGACATGATGATGAAGTCGCCAACAAACTTGTTCTGTGGGAGTCATCAGACCACAGACCAAACCGGAGAAGGCAGCGGATGACATACATTGACAACCTACTATACAAGATACAGGGATGAACAACACCAGTGAGCTGCAGACGATCATGACGGACAGAGGGTGCTGGAAGACATGCCTGGATTCAGTGGGGCGTCATGAAAGACGACCAAGGTGAGGCGAGGTGATATCTAGATATGTCGTCTCTGATAAACTACATCCATGAGGTGTATCTCATCTGCAAATATTACTATAGCGTCGTGTGCTGGAGTAAACTGAACATAGGATGTGTATATATATGTACATACATGCAGACGTTTGGTGTACCTATTTGCGAGAACTGATGTGTAAATTCAGATTTTCTTGGCACGAAATGAAAACCCGCATTATAGCCTAATCACATTATCACAGACCATAATAATTGCGCAATAGTACACACATGGGCACACACGCTTGGTTAAAATGCGTGTCAGAAACGTGCTCTATGGGTGCCAATTTACATGGACCTCCTATATGTATACCTAGCCTACTTTGTGGGCTCACGGTGTAGTGGTTAGAGGGTTGGACTCTCATGCGAGAGACGCGGGTTCGAGGCCATTACTTTCGGGGATTTTTCC
>WNLI01190523.1:0-13337 GCA_025802215.1 Wirenia argentea | reverse complement strand
CAAACATGGTCGAGGTTTTGACGGCCGCAAAATTAGGGATGCCGGTGTTTTTGCTCCAAATATAATGTCATACTGGGAAATTTAGAGCCCAAATTACAAATCTAAGTGTACCAGCGGACGATTTCTGTACAAAATTAAGATTTTCGACTAAAAAATCGCGAAAAAATATTTCATGATTTTTCGCTCTAGTACTATAGCGGGAAGGTAGAAAGACGGCCTTTAATCAAATTTTGTTCAACATGTCCATTTACAAGGTTTTGAAATTAAACTAAAATTATGTTGTCTGAAAAATGGTCCGTTCACAGCGAGGTTTAGACCCAGGCGGCGATGGAATACATACAGTATAAATAACTAAGCATATCTGGGTGAGTTGGATCCAGCTGAGGGTGACCTTGAGTGTGACCTTGACCTGGGGTCACTAGAACTGCGTGGCGAGTGGCTGGTCATCGTCATGGTCACTGTTGGAGCCTGCCTCTTCTGTTTCCTCTGGGGAAAGTCACACAGTTAATATATAATGTAGTCTCCCGGTGAAAATTATTATTCATCCAGTTGTTATTCATTATGAAAGTTTATAATTCCCATGCGTGCGACAACTGAAATCGTAAACCCCCCTTTTTGTTCAGTGATGGCGGCTCTGTTCGTTCTCTGATAGCTTGCCAATTAGAAGCACGGTCTAAGATTTTTACGCTACAGTCAACGGGACATACCGCAACTATGAACAGCGTAAAAATCCTAGACCGTGCTTCTAATTGGCATGACCGACGTACATATCAAAGAAGCGATCAGAGAACGAACAGAGGCGCCATCACTGAACAAAAAGGGGGTGTACGGTTTCAGTTGTCGCATGCATGGGACCGGGCCCTTAGCAACGTTTCTCGCCGCCTGTCACGTGACCCGCGCTCGACGACAAGTGGGTCAAATTTCACCAGTTGACAGTGGACCAGCCGAAGGTTACGTGACGTAAGCGAAACGTCGTCTAAAAGTGTTAGTGTCCAGTATTTGAATTATAAACTTTCATAATATAATGTAGTCGTTAGGTGGGGAACCACACCTTGACCAGTAACTTGATCCGATGTGGTTCTGGAGCCTCTGGATAAACTGGGGCGTCAGGTGGATCAGTGGATGTCTGTAGTTTTTTCTGCGCGAGTTTTTCCACCCACTAAGGCAATGTTCTCTGCCGATTTCTCCTTTGGCATCGTTTAATCCTCAGCATTATTCAAGTTATATGAGGCATGGCACGAATTGAAAACTGGCAAGGTGCGATTCACCCAGGGAGAGGCGTATATTAGCTATTTTAGGTACATGCCTCAAAAACAAATTATTAATTTAAAAAGCGGCTTATGAGAGGTCACACGTTCGAACCCTGCAAAACAATGGTTTTTTTCCCGGGCTTTACGAAGCAGACGTGATGCCAACACTACGCAATTTGCGGGTTCCACTTCTGTGGTCGATCGTACACACTCATTCTCTGTGGACATATTGTATTTAAACCAGAATGGCAATGGAAATCAATGTACTGCTCAATAATACATTTGCAGTTATTTTGGTATTTCGTGGATTCTAGATTTAGATAACATCTAACTTTCAGTCACTTTACATGTACATATTATGTGTATGTGTTGGACATAGGTTGCAGTGCTAGCCACGGGCAGCCCCATTGAGGTAGCACTACCTTGAAATGAGTCGCACTTACACATGCCACACTAGGATGTGGTCGTATTCCACTAAGGAATAAAACGCACAGCCATTATTATTCTTTTAAAATTTGGATTTATAGCGCAAATTATTATTGGAAGACATTAATTACAATTTTGGATTCTACATAATTGACTAACAACATATCAAACATAGTTTTTCAATAATGTAGTGTGTATACATAGGAAATGAAAGAATGGGCAGATAAATAAGCAATCATGCAAAAAAAGGTGTGAGCAAAAAAGTACAACTTAAAGTGCCAGTCTGTAAATTGATGGGCTATATTATATACAGTGCGATATTTTGACCAAAAACATTTTATAAGCACTAAATAAATAAATTATAAAATTAACTTGTCAAGATTTTACCAATCGATATCACGTGACGCGATATCACGCAGCGTCCAAACGGCCAAGAAAATTACGCGCCGAATAGATCTGCTCCAGTTTGCAAGTGTATTTAACGAGGCAAAACTATTATTACTATGTTTATTATGGCGTCGCATGGTGTTAGTTGTATTAATTGACTCAATTAGCCTTCACAGTGGCAATAATAAATTTGCGATATGAGACTTTAATTGAAAAAGAACTATTATGAATAAAAAGAAAACTTTCAATATCTACCTGAACATAATATAAAGTTAAAGCTAATAACCAATACATGGGATAACTTGAAACAATTTTGTCATTTTTCAAAACAATTTTTCATTTCAATTTCATCTTGATTTCTGTACTTGCTGTGCATATTCTACATGTTTCATAACCCTGAGCATAATACACACTGTGTTATGTACACAATCCTATCTATAGTTAATGGCTGATACATTTCACACCAAAACTCTTTCAAGTTATCCCAACTATTTCCAATAACTGTGTATAATGGCATTTCATGACTATTAATTTACTCATACCATACCACCTGAACAAAATCATGCAACAATTATGAATGAATGAATGAATGATTGAATGAATGAATGATTGGGCTTAACGTGTGTTTAAGGTCCAGGACCTGTCAATACACATTCCATCGAAGTTGTAATATTAAATTATGTACAACCAGTGTTAGATATTCAAAATATCATGCACAATATCCCCAAATAACAAGATATCAAAGCAAATGTAATGTTATTTAAATAGTCTCTGGTTTCATTAGCATGCAAATAATGAAACCAAAATAGGTACAGTACAGTATACTTGTAAGCAACATTCCAAATATAGGCCATGTCAATTTATTCCTGTCAAAATTATCTGCTGGTAAAATTGTCATGCACGAAAAAAATAAAGCAAAAGCGAACATATTATAACGTAGCCTATAACCAAGCCAACATGCACATGTATACCTTGTGGTGTGATCTATGTGGTGTGTTGTGCTCGTAGCTCTGGTCACCTGCGAAACATGTTAACTATATTTCTCACATTTGATACAACAGTAACGACTGAAGGTTGAAAATTTGTAAATCATCTTACTATACGATGTGAATAAGAATGAAAAGCTGACCATGTGTTACTAAGACAGCTCTTATAACACAACAGGGAATTTCAGAATTAATTATAATTTATAAGTACAGTATAAAATATCATATTTTGTCTGACATGTACATATAGTGTTCTTGTTGGTGCCCTTAATAGGCAAGACTGTACGATTTTAAAGGGCATCCTGGTCATTGCTGGAACACATACACAGCGCCTTCCCTCTAGCACAGTCACATATTGTAAACTGACATTTTACGGAGATCCAAAAAATGCAGTGAGGAAATTTGACGCTTCAA
Organism: Wirenia argentea; assembly: GCA_025802215.1. Classification (NCBI taxonomy): domain Eukaryota; kingdom Metazoa; phylum Mollusca; class Solenogastres; order Pholidoskepia; family Gymnomeniidae; genus Wirenia; species Wirenia argentea. The sequence continues at coordinate 9,874 of WNLI01190523.1, read as the reverse complement.
TTAACTTTAGAATCTATTCTACGAAGGGAGTAGGCAGCCATAAGAGTTCCCGATTTGCTGATCCATGGCCTTATGATATATGGATTAATAATTGAAAATGTTTGTAATATAAAACAAAACTACAAACCTGATCGAAAACTGGTATTGGCATCGGGCTGTAGTTGGGTGATGGTCACACTTGGTGATCCAGGTGAATGTGATCCAAGCGCGTATGATCCAGGTGTAATAGATCCAGGTCTGTATGATCCAGGTGATCCAGGTACGGATGACTCCAGAATGTCAGCATGAGGCTCCGGACAGGGCAGGTCCAGTTGGAGCTCCATCTCAGGATCAGAAAAGTCCATAAAACCTACTTGCTCTTCGGTACCGACTTCATAATCATTTCGCGGCGAATCTATAAGCGGTATAACCGGGAATTCAATGTTTTCTAACGTGGTTTCGATATACGGTACCGGTTCGTTTGATCGTACACTTCCATCGCCCGATGCTAAAGCTTTTTGGTAACGTTCTTGGACTTTGTATTCTTCACGAGTACTTTGTTGATGAACCTCTTTTCTTGTTGATGCAAGATTTCCGCCAATCATCATACCACCAGTGAGGTGGGCACCAGCATGAAGAGCAGATCCTTGTGTACCAGATCTGTTGTGAATTCCAGATCCGCTATGAACCGCAGATCCGGCGTTTCTCGCAAGTAACGCGCTATCGACCGTAGAACCCGAATGTAACATATTCCGTGCACGATACGAATCTGCCGCAGAGCCGGACAGAACCGCGTAACCACCGCTAAACTCGCTGCCACCGTTTGAGAGAATTCTCGCATCGGGGTGATCGGAGAAACTGAATGCTGCGTGGTCGTATGAGAGGTTGACTTTGTTCACGTTGATGTCAGACCCATAATCATCACTGTAGCCTTCGTTGTGGTAGATCACGGCGTCCTCTGTGGATTGTATTTCAATAATTATATTTAAGCATCAAGTACACTATATACAGAACGTTTGTGTGGTCACCATCAATCCTCCCCTGGTTGAAATTTTTTGCAAAAATTTTGTATTTCAATTTGGCACAAAAAAATTTCACTCAAATTTCATTAAAATGACATAAAAACCAACAAATTTACACTTTCTATAAGGATTTAGTAGACTCATATAGGCATTTTTGGCACCTTCGCGGACCTACGAGGCCAATTTTAACGCTGGTGATGCAAGATAACAAATTTTACTCAATATTAATAAAATTGCATGTGAGAGTGAATAAATTTTGCTGACACCATCTTATTAAAATATAAGATGACCGCACATCCATACCGAGGGTGGAGCGAACGAGCGCACATCTATGAAGAAGTTATAATTTGGAGTAGAGGCTAATTTAGATCCCGGGATAAACAGTGATTAAACGCATATATCTATACAGTATGTATGGTAAAGGGGTTGAGCGCACATCTATGCAGGAGGGGAGTGAGACATGATCGAATGAATATCAACCGGTATATGGATGGGGGGGGGGGGGGGGGGGGCGCAAAGGCGGAGGAGCGCGCTAAGAGAAGGGTGAGGGCTAAATTCTCCACTCGCATTTGAGACATCTATGCACAGCCATGTGGACAAACATGACAGACGAGCTCATGGTTTAGTGGTCTCGTCTACACCCTGCACTTCCTCTGTTGCATAGTTCGATCGAGCAATAGCTTAGACACCAGTGGTGTGTGGTAGATTTCTATACCGTCACTGTGTCTCGAAGGAAGCACGTGGTAGATGTACGAAGAGCGAAATCTGCCACTATGGCTATAGCTAGCTACCCATTACAGTTGAGTTGAGGCTATGGTTATGCTGCCTTGTCCAAGGCAAAGTTATAGCCTTGTTTAGGAATTGAACTCACAATCTGTCAGATCGACACCGCAATAGTTCTAAGAACTTCAAACCCACAACCTTCTTGTTACAGAGACAGAGTGGACACGCTCCCAACTGAACTATACACCCGTATGTATAGGCAACTTAACATAATTATAATACATTCAATTAAAAAAAAATTTACCGAATAAAAAATATGTATATATTTCACTCACGGATATGTTTTTCATCTTTCTTCTGGCGCCTCAGCACGATGAGATACCACACACTCTTCCTGATGGGGAAACACAGGAGTAACAGAGTCGCGTTCACCCAATTCCCGATGGCTACAGCGGCGTCACGATACGGAGGCGTACCCATCGTTGACACCAACATCCACACAAAGATGATTCCCATCGACGCGCAACCGGCGAACAGAATCCACTGCGACTCGTTCAGATTATTCTCCTTGTTCCACGACATCGCGGCGAAGATAACCACAAGGAGTAGAAGCAACAGTACATAGATGAACGCGAGAATCATGTATCTGTCATACCAGAGAGGAGGGTTACACCAGAAGTAGTCATGAACGAGGGATGTTGGTACGATGTTTGTCGCGGCGGAGCGTTCGAGAATCAACCACATGACTGGGATAAACAACTGAACGCAGATCAGGAACAACGCGATGAGTAACAGACAACACGCGCTGGTTATACCCTTGTATTTCTGGTCGGAGTATGAATCATAGTTCGAATGTCGCCAGTTATCGGCGGCTTTTACCAACAATGCGGCGAAACAGATAGCGTAAACGACACCGAGGAAAAACCGACGTAGACCACAGATGACTTCACCAGCGTGGATAAAGAATGCAAAGTTCACTGTGTACATACAAATGATACCGACGATGAGAAGAAACGCGAGGACTGTAGTACCGGATTTATTCGGGTATATGATCAGCAACACGACGAATAGCACAACTGCGACAACGATACCGATCGCCGTTAATATCGCCATGACAACAGCCCATAATGGCCACTCGTAAACTTTGACCCCATCGTTGTTGTAGTGGTAAAAGTTGCGGGGAGATTTAGAGATAGTGCTGTAGTCTGGGCCACGTAAAGCGGCGGCCACCAGAGAACCGTATTCACACGTGCATTTCTTGCCAGACTTACAGAACGATGTGATCTTTGAGAGAGATGCAGAATCTAGATTAAGGGTCCCACTCCAGTAGCCTATCTGAAACAATAATGTTTTACATGAGGTATGTACAAGTGCGACAAATGTCAAGGAAAGATCACCTTGATGGGCGTTGTGAAAGACGACCAAGGTGAGGTGAGGTGATGGGCCAACCGTGGCATACACATGTAAATTAACTAAAAGGTAAACAATATCATGGTGGGAAAACTGGAGTAGCAAGTGAAAACCAGACATGGACAGGATTTTTCCACCTTCCATGACATGCAGACAGATGGAAGAAGCTAGCAAAATTCCTACTAAAGCTTCCCAGTTCCTAGATGATCAATTTAGCTACTGAACTAGTGCAAAGGTTCTTTTCCCAAGAGTATTACAGGAACAACAACAAATTGTCATACCAATATTTTTGCCGTACCGGGTACCCAGGCTTGAACCTCTCGGAGCTACTGCCCCTATGTATCATGTAACACATGTCATGTCCTCTTACATATAAGGCATTAGTGGTGTTATGCAACAGCCACAGTGTAGTCCTTTGAGTCGTGTTAAACCCGTTTTGATCAAAATTAACACACACCGATAGGTATTGGGCACGATGTGATAAACTCTTTTGATGCTGTAATGTGCCAATGACAGTTCTCATAGACAAAATTGGAGGAATTAAGGAATTCTGATACTCTATTGAAAGGACATATTATTCTCACCATGAATGTCCAGTTCTCCGTGGGACAGTGTGATGTGTGAACAACTCAGTTTGTATCGATTTTTGGTTCGAGGTCATGGGTTCGCATCTGTACTATGCCATCTATATTTTATGCACATTGTAAGACGGACAATTGATGAATCATATTTTCATTTCCTTGGTACGTTGGCAGGTGTATGAACTGAGATTGTATGGTGGCATAGAAATTCATGATTCACAAATATTTTTTTTTTGATAAACCTACAGTATACATATACTTTACAACTATATTTTATAATAATTTGTACTAACCTCTGAGTATTGTGATATTCCATCTTTCTTATCGACATAGTGAATGACATATCCTAGATTTCCGTACTGTTTGTCATTGTAGATGAATTTATCGATATTCAGTCCTTTAATCATGTTTCCGATATCTCTCCATTCATATCCATTTATTCCCGAAAATATCTCGCGCCTCAGCGCATTTTTGCGTATTTCCATACATGTTGAAGGATCACGATTATTACAGGTTTTATTATACGCATTTCGGATTCCGTGCGCCATTGTCCATGTGGCGATTATTGTCTGTAACATTTCACTGTCAAATTCAATGGAAACGTTATGAGATTTCAACGATTCTAACCATTCGGTGCTTAATAGTTGATCAGTTATATATTCTGATGGGAAATTGTTATCAGTTAAAGCGTGATTCATTCGTGTTTCTGGTTGTAGTGTAATAGAACCTTCAGTGAGTGGAAAATAGTCTTCTATTATGTCACTGTCCATTCCCCATTGTGTACTACCAATCCATATCACTTTATCTTTAGATTCTAAATTTTCTGTCGCTTCCATGATTTGTTTCGTATGTTCCAATGACGTGAATAATACCACGATATTAGCACCAGAATCTACTTTTTCGTGTACTTTTTCTACAGCACTGTTGATTTCACTTGCCGTCGCAGCTTCTTCTAACCCGATGGATAAACCGATACAGATTTTATGCGATCCAACACCGCCGGCGTTTATCAAAGCTAAGTTATTACTAACGCCAAATTGGTTGATGGTATATATCACGGAAATATATGACCAATCGCGATCACGTAAGATATCCAAAACCGCCATTGCTTGTTCGTCATCAGGTGGTAAAACTCGCAAAAAGTACGGATACGATTCGGTATTTCGGAAAATCGACGACGTGGCGTCAGGACTGACTAATGAAACACGATACGGTGACAAAACTTGATTTGCAGCGATCGCATTCTCTTCCCCGGTTGTTATCACACCGGCAATTTGATCAATGTTAAAATACCCCCGTTGTGATAGTTCGACATCTTTCCTCAAATGGCAAAGATTGTTGGAAATCATGGCGTACAGATCGGTATTCACTCTGACACTGTTTGAGCATGTATCCAACGCGATAGATGAAAATGTCACCGATGAACCGCGGGTTATGTTATTATACCTCTCCACCGCGTAATTAAATGCTAATAGATTCTTCATACCTCGTAGATTGTCCATTTCACCGCATTTGAATTCGTCGTCAGATTCAGAAGTGTGGATGTCGAAAATTCCAACGATTGAGAGTTCTGTGGGGTATGGTGATGGGATTAAATGGACGCGCGTTTGGGGGTTTCGGATGCCCGGACATTCGGAACAGAGTCCTTCGCCTGCGCAGTTGCTTCCCTCCGAGAGAAAGACTTCACTGGTGTTCACCATTAGAGTGGATTTAGAGTATGCGCCGATCTGAAATTATCAATTTGCACAAGGCTAATAAACGTACAGAATAGGTCAGTTGGTACCATGTAGGATTTGCAATTCCAAGGTCATGGGTTCGAGCACATTAGTTGTGTTTTTTCATAGTATTCCTAGGTCACGTAAGAACACATTTCTTATCCTTTACTTTAGCCTTAGTTTAGCAATCCTGTAAAATTGGTATTATCGCACATGGGTTATGCATCCATTTTGTGCAAAAACAACTTTCAGTTTTGCGCAGACTAAATCGCATAATTCATTTTTGTGACTACTCCAGTAGTGGTTTTCCAAATCCAACAGAATGACACTGGCAGTCAGCAATGACTGTTAGTCAGTCGGTTGAAGATGAGTGTAACATGTCAAAACCTAACTAAAACTGAGTAAATTTTTGGTTGAAAAAAAATAACAAAGTTTGATTTCTTATGAACTTTTACAAGAGAAAAAACTAATATTCTCACTGAATTCAGCGTTAAACAGTAAGGTTAGCATGTTGCATAGCAGAAAACTGAATACACCGAAATGGCGTTACATCAGAGGACTGTTATTATAACAGATCGCTTCCATATCATCTGTAATCGGGAGCTGATGGGTTCAAAACCTGGCAGCTCCGAATTGGACATTTTGTGGGTTAAATTTCCAAACCGATGAGTGTTGCCATGGCAATATTCGATTTGACTTGAAAGGGGCCTGCTATCGCTGAAATGGTTGATTTTCCCACAAAATAATGAAATACAAATATAGATGTAAACTTATCATAATGCCCAACAACAAACATATCGTCGTCACCAAGTCAAACGGACGTATAGTCAAACGGACGTAAAAAAAAAATTTTGCAGGAAAAAATTCCTCTTGCATCCCTGCATAGTCTGCCAAAGGACCATTACTCTAGCGTTATTAATTATTTTCCGCAGTATTGAGCAGAATCTAACAAAAATACCAATCAAACGGACGTAAAACTGCATTAGAGACGTCCGTTTGACTGTCACATATTGTGACCTAGATTTTGCCACATAAAAATTATTAAGCTAATGGAGTCAAATGGACGTATCTACGATTTTGGCCTAGAATGCCGTTTAGGCTTACATAAGGCATAAAATGATTTAAAACACAACCACAGCGCTGCTGTCCATAGATTGCTATAGTTGACTATTAAGTGCCAATTTGTTAAAGTCAATGTATAGGTAACTGACAAAACATTTTTTTTTTTGATTTGTGAAAAATAACTTTTTTACGTCAGTTTGAATATACGTCCGTTTGCCTCGGTGACGACGATATGCAATATTTAGTGATATTAGTGCCGATATAATTTATAGGTTGTGAGGCAGATGCGAGTGCAATCGAACTTGTAATCTGAGGCCATCCAACAGGCCTAAAAATCCACCTCAGTTCACTTAACTTCGTTTATAAAATTGCATCGCCAGACTGCTCCATAATACCAATTAGCCGCAGTTGTATGAACATTTTGTATGATACATAAGCTATGCGTACCTGCTTGTAGACATATTTCCTGGTTGTAGACGTTTCTATGTTGTACAGTGTGTATCCTTTATTCCCACTCCTCCCTTCGAAAGCGAACTCATCATTCGTCATATCAACAAATTTCGCCTTTTTGATTCCGTCTAACATTTCTTCCCCACGTTTGGATTTCTCATATTCTTCACAAATTCCGGAATAATTTTCCCCGCATAATTTCTTCAACGTTGAGTGAAGACCGTAAGCAGCTGCATACACGGCGTTTATTACGTGTATCGCGTCGTTGTCTTGTACAAAACGAGGATTTGTCGCATAGTTGGGCAACACATTTGTGCACTTTTGTGGGTATTGTTGATTTTTTCTATACGGATTACTAAGGTAACAGTTTTGGATAGCTTCATAATATTCATTGAACCACGGATTCGGGTGGCCGGTTGATGGTTTCATATCGTACATGTGTTGGTAGAATTCTGGTATCGCGGCGGATTGTAGCGTGATCGTCGTTGAACCGATAACCTCAGGAATGGTATCTTTGATGATTTTATCATTCACGCCCCATGATACAGTCCCCAAAAAGTGGAACTTTGATTTTGCGTTTGAGTTACGTTTAACCGCACTGAGGAACGGTTTCAAATAACTGGTATCTGCGAAGATGATAACGATATTCGCGAGTGGTTTACGTAGAAGTTGTGTGACGGCGTCGTTGGCGCTTTCTCGTGTCACCGTTCGGTTGTCACGGAATTCTACCGTCTGTCCGATACAGATTTGATTTTTCGCGGCCTGTTCCATGAACTCTTTCACTCCTAATTTCCCGTAACTTGTCGGTGAATTGAGAATTTGAACGTACTGAACCTTGTATTTCTTCAGGAAGTCTATAATGACTTGTGATTGTCGGTCGTCCGCAGGGACTGTTCGAAGAAAGAACGGATACCGATGGACATCACTTAGCTCCATACTGGTGGAGCCGTAACTTATCTGCGGGATTTTTAACGGTGTGAGAATTCTTGCGAGATATCGTGACCGTGCCGTTTCGTAAGTTCCGATGTACGACACAATCTTTTCTGGGTCAATGACTTGTCCGCTTCGCTGTAGCTGGATCAATTTTTGGTGGATGTTCGAAACCAGGAAGCCGGTTCTTACGGCACTTTCGCAGCCATCAAGTCCGATACCGCCGAGGGTGACGTCGTTTAGTAGACCGTCGCGATTTACTCGGTTAATGGCAAACTGGAATGCCTCCAGGAGTTGGAAGCCGTGGAGCGTTTTGATCTGACCACAGGTGAACGGAGAGATGGACTTGTGATGCACGTCAAACACACCTGGAGAGGAAAACGGTGAACTTATTATAAATTACATGGATAGGATTGATAAACACCGTTAAATAAACAACATTAGCCAAAGCATGTAAAAGACATTTGCAACTGAACATCATTATGCTTGAATCTTTAACTGTGCAGTGTGCAATCAGTGCTTATATAATTATATAGAAAAAAACAAGTTTAACACTATTTAGAAGACTTCTTCAGTTATATGGAGTGCCCGGCCCCATTCGGATCAAGACAGTATTAGTTGTACCATTGTTTACCGTTGTAGATAGCCGGTCCTCACAACATTTTGTACTGGATCACGAGGCTGTAGATTTCTACAACGGGCAGACTTTGAATGATTTAAATTCATGAAACCGTCATAAAAACACTAACCATTGGACATGGGCATTTGTTCCATGGTCAGGTGATCCAAATTAACCAATGCAAATTTGTGTAACAAAATGACCGTGGTAGAAAATATTTTGTCTGGTGTGTAATTGTTGTGTTCTCCATGATGTTTTAGGCTAGGCATCTCACGTGATAGCCTCTGTTCTCAACCGTAAAGTGGGTAACAATCATGCTTTACTTTGGAGTACGTATTGGTTGGGAAGTAAGCATGTTCGATATTGCAAAAGATCGGGAGAATGCATGTTGTAGAAATGACACATTACTTTTTTGTTACTGGTTTATTATAACACAAGCTTTCGCATATGAAAAATATGCTTCATTTTTCATATGCGAAAGCTTAGTCTTCTAAAATAGTGTTACATCTGTTCATTTCTTTATTATATGAGACTAACACGGCTCTCCACAACTTTGTAATCATGTAACATTGTAACATACTACAGGTGTAAGCGGAGTAAAACAGTGCATCGTCGTGGTCCTGGGATTGAATCCCGGCCGTGCCAAAAATATCGTACTTTGTCTGACGTGTATTTATTGTGCTATGAGTCGTATCCTTAAGCAAGCTATCTCATGTGACCGCCTCTGTTGACCCAGTTGTATAGTAGTGATTATGAAAAACTCTTCTTAGCCGGAGGATATTGGTTGGGGTGTAAGACTGAGCGATATTGTAAACGGCATGCCGCACGCTGGCGCGTATAAGAAGCTTGCCTCTAGTACAGTCCTGTATTTTAAAGCAACATTTGATGCTTTGCTATTTTTACGTTACCGTACTAATAATTAGATACCAATATCTAAAACAAACCTGCGAGATAAAGTTCACCAGGTATGTATGTAATGTTGAGGGCATGTAGGATACATTCTCTACATGATGAACTACATCCAGAGATAATACTGCTGTATAGGGCGTCCAGGTTTGAGTCCAGCATGGTCAATTTGTTGTCTTCATACTCCGCAACCTGTATGTGAAAATAATCATGTTGTATGTAGGTAATGTTGAGGGCATGTAGGATACATTCTCTACAGGAAGCACTACATCCAGAGATAATACTGCTGTATAGGGTGTCCAGGTTTGAGTCCAACATGGTCAGTTTGTTGTCTTCATACTCCGCCACCTGTATGTGAAAATAATCATATGTGATGAAAAGGTAAGATTGTGAATAGAATCAGTGGCGTCGCTACCATTGGGGCAGCGGGGCACGTGCCCCCCCAACCCCAGATGACCAACAAATATTTTAATAACA
>WNLI01190522.1:0-21281 GCA_025802215.1 Wirenia argentea | reverse complement strand
GGAATTCTGATTTTAGCGGTGGCGGGCTCCTGCAGTATGTTGTAGTTCACGCCGCCGGCACTGATCTCTACCGAAGTGGCTCCATAACTGATCATATAGTCACCATTGTCCACCGAATAATCACCTGGCATGGAGTTCGGGGCCAGAAGGTCGATGGTATTGATGCTTATATCTACCAGCCCAGGCGGAGGATTGCCGTTGCTATCTACCAAGGAATTCGCCGGGATAAAAAGCTCCGCGCCAGCCCCACATTCACCACGTTTTCGCTTGTCGACCAACCCCTTAGGATATGGGCTCTGGTAGGGTTTATTTTCAACTGCAAAGGTCCTGCCTTTGCCGTCCTGCATTCGGCGCTGTCGCGTGTTGGGGAAATTTTTCCACTCCACGCGATCATACGCCGGTACGTAACAGTGTTCTTTCTGACTCGGATTGTCCGCGACCGTAATATCCTGTGTGGGATCAACAGTGACCGTCGTAGCTGGTTGCATGTGCCATTTACCATTTTCATGGCTACGTCGATGAATGGTCGAAACCGGCCCAAAACCAGCCTTGTGTATGTTTAACACGTATCGACTACTCAACGCGGTCGGCAGAGTGAAATAGCCGTCCGCATTTGTGTTCGTGCTGGCGCCGGTTCCACCCACGCTCACTTCGGCTCCCGATATCGGCCCGCCCAAGTTGGATTCTACGCGCCCCGAAAAGGTCGCATTGGTCACGCCAACCAACAGCGTCGCCTTGCCAACCACATGGCCGCCGTGTTCGTCGCGAACATGTACCAGCGCGGTATAACGACCACGCTGATTCGGCAATATCCAAGCGGTGGTGTCTGACGAGGGATCGCTCAATGTCCCCTCTCCTCGCGTGATTTGCCATTCGTAGCTCAAGTTATCGCCATCAGCATCGTGTGCTGCCACCGAGAGTTCCAGTTGGTCCCCAGGCTGCGCAATTTCAACTTCTTTACCCCCACTGGTTGCGATCACATCCAAGATACGTGGAATATGATTACGCAGGATGATATCGACTTTATGAGCACCGCCGGATTGCATGCCTTCTTTGTGGATCTGATTGGTCATAATCTCCTTTTCAATCGTGGCTTCAAGCATGACAGTGGCTTCATGTCGAGAAACTCGCGGAATCAGGTATTTTCCTTGATTATTAACTGAGGTTTCGTGCAGGGTGTTACCGTGACTATCCATTGCCTTGACACGAGCATGAGAATTGATGCCGGCAACAGGCTCTAACCCTCGAGGGAATTGCTCATCGCGCATCATGACTGAACCGTAGATAATAACCGTATCATCAGAGTCTGCCTCCGGTTTAATACGAATTGTGCCAAGATTAATAGGCCTGGTACCGACTTCGACAGTCGTTGGGTAGCATTCCGATTGATAACCTGGGTTTTCCCAACACAATTTATATTTGCCTGAATCTTGCGGTGGAAAACTGAATCGACCACTGAGATCGGACACGACTTTCATCTCATCTCCGGTGGCCAGCGATTGCAGCACCACGCTAATGCCAGGAATGTACAAATCGTTATTATTCCCAATGTCCTTGGGGATTCGCTGATCAGGCACTTGAACTGAGAGCAATCCCCGTATGTATTTTTTCTCCCCGGTTTGTCGTGTGGGAGTGTCTGGCGGTGCTGAGCAACTCGCCACCGTTGCAAGCAGCAAAATAGTAGATAGTAGGTTGGTTAGGCTTCTAAACATGATCATTCTCCAGTTGTGTGGCCACGAGGCGGGTGGCACCAATGGTCGTGATTCCAGTCTGAAAAACAGGCAGTTGCTGGGAGCTTACTCCGGGCCCTTAGTCTGGTTACACACCAATAAGTTAATGCTCCCTCTGGGAGCTACTCCAATTCCCCTTCCCTGTCGGATCCAGCAGATAGATCAAGCCGACATCATTACATAATAGATTATTGTCAATATCTGCGATTCACCTATCCGGGTGAATGACTCCTCTGTTTAGACGCAGTATCGATAATGACCGAAACGATACCTAAGCAACTCCTCTGAAAGGCCAACCCGATTTTTAATGGGGCACTGACGATCTAATTTATTGAAACATAGTTGTGAAAGGCAAGTTCGCTAGGCAGTAGCAACGACACAAGTATTATGAATGAGGAACGTGAATTTTAGAAATCAATAAAATCAACCACTTGTAGCGCATGCCAGCCTCCTAACCGCCAGTAAATGACAGTAAATTGGCACAAATGGCTGTCACTTTGGCACATGGCGACACCGGTTAAGCTTTTTGGCAGTAAACACAGCAACACTCACTAACTACAGGGAAGTTCAGCGCTATCGGGGTCATAACGACAATCCGGTATCGACACGATCACCGTACAATTACTGCCACCAGATGTGCAAACCATTTGGCCTCCCTGCATGACTCCCTTCATTTTAATTTCTTTGGTAGTCTCTGCGTTCGAGTCTCTACCGCCTAAATTTTTGAACGCCCGAAGAATTTCGCTTTGCAATGCGTGCTTGTCGATTAGACAAGACTTGATTTCACTTTTGGGTTTCCGCACAGTTGAAGAACGCGCTGAATGTATCACTACCTTTCCAAACCCCTTAATATGCAAAGAATACTTGCCCTTAGCTGCGGAAATTTCTTCGCTGCTAATATAGGTATCCGCTAAGATTCGACCGGAGTGTATGCCACTTGTCGATTTAGTTTCGGAAGCCTGCACCGACCCACAAAACACTACGAATAGCATCACAATAACTCTGATTAACAACATTTCATTTCACCTCACTTGTTTTGAATTTCATCTTCAAATTGCTATAACAAAAACTGTTTAATCAACCCAGATTTACTTACAACTATCATCAGACGCTGAGTTTAGGTTTCCCACATTGCTTTGATACATAGAGTCGCCAGTAACATCCCGACCCAATAGGCATGAGCAATTTAAGTATGCGCCAGAGCCTACCCACGCTCTATTTATGGTGTGTCGACGGTTCACTACTATTCCATCTTTAGATGAATCTCAAGATCCTCTATTGACGACGTATCGCTTGATTTAATAAAGGCCTTGAAGTGATCGATGTTGCGTGGTTTGCTGACCTTTCCCGGCCCCTTGCCATCGATCCATAATGCTGAAAAGTACACTTTGCCACCTTTCTCAATTCGCTCAATATCAGCGGGTTGTTTACCCTTCTTGACCAGTTCATCTCGAGTGGCCCGAAATTCTGTTGACTCCAGCACGGGCATAAACCCGGTTGGCATGGCAAGAAGAGAGGGTGCTCCCGGTTCTGAAACCGGCCCGGTCGGAGAATCTGGTCTACTCCGACGCCATAAGGCTGCATAACGGATTTTTCCAGCCTTAACACGAACCTCAATATCAACCGGGTACATGTCTGTTTGTTTAAGAACAGCGTTTCGTTGCTTGAAGCCCTTAGCGCTCATCGTCGGTGAAAACTGCTCATCCAGGTTTCCTGGCTGCCAGAGGCTGGCCACCTGAACTTCATCGTGCTTTTGAAGCAACTCAAAATCCGCCAGCCGCAGGCCCTTTTGCTTATTTTCTTTGTGGAGCTTATTGAATTCCACCACCGGAAGAGGCTTGGTCAAAATACTGGTCCCTGCCCCCTTCTCCCACAGTCCGACATAGTATTGCCGTTGCTTTACGCTGGCAGTTTCAAAATCCACCAGGCGCATACCTTTGTCGAAAGCCATCTGTGCACCGTATTCGAGAAAATCAGCCAACAACTTCGGTGATGAAACGATCTGCGCTGTGTCCCCCTTGTTGAGGAGTGCTCGATAGCGAAGCTTTTTGCTAACCGCAACCATGGGGTCAGCGGGATTAGTACGTCTAGCGCTAGCTGGTTTTTTGTCGTCGTTGCTCTGTCGTTTTTTATCTAACTGTTTTTTTATATCAGCATGGCTAGCGCTGGTAGTATTGGTTTTTTTTGCTGGTCTTTGCATATGTTTTACCGTGATCGGGGTCCCCAACACAACGAATAAACAAGGGCTGCCAATCGCGCAACGTTATACTGCGAATGTCAGACATCCCAGACCTCCTTTTTGTCTTACACTGATATGAAAGCGTAACCGGATAGGCTTGATCTATTTTTGTCCAGAACCCATGTTTCAGAAGCGATTTGACTGATACACCAGCTTCAATGCGGTCTTGAACAATGTTGTTGCAAGCCTGTTGTGATGACATGGTGGATGTGTCCACAAAATTATCAGCTACAGATTTCATATAGGAATAATTTGTATTCGCTTCAGTGATTCCAAGGTTCCGAGCTATCACGTTGCCCCGTTCGTCCTCAATCCTGAGCCTCAAATCACCGGACCTTGTCCAACCTTTGCCGCACTCAACACGGAATCCGGTTTTGAAGTGAATATCCTTATCACGGATTATCGTATCAAACTGCCCATTAGATTGATGCACCTCTACAATAGGCGCCGCATCTGGATCAATTGGAACCGAATAAACATGATCATCTCTTTTAATTCCAGCTTTTACACCATAATGGTGTGCATCAATTTTTGAATCAGCTGCAGTTGCTGGCTGTACTGAGTGAAAAGCCAATAACCCGGCCGGTAGCCAAATGAGTGACAAAGCACTGACTGATAGGCGTTTTAACATGTTGAACCTCGAAATATTAATTTGAAAATTTATCAGGGCCCGTAACACGCACCAATCACTTACCAAAACCAAAGTCGCCGGATCCGGAATGGCCTTGATTACAGCGAATTACCAGTTTCTCCCAAGGTGTTGCGCGCACCTTCACTTTCTTATTAATAGTTTCAGCCATAAATGACCGGTTAATCGATTTATTAACGGTAATAACTCGTTCGTGTACCGCTTTCCATGTACCACCTATTTTCTTTGCAACAGCGCGATGAGTATAAGGCTCTCCAGGCTTATGCGAGCGATGCAGCTTGAATCTAACTGTCCCTTTTTTATTGGTAACAAAGGTCGTCCTTATCATTACCTTGCGCGGGCATTGCTGAGCGTCAGAGAGTGGCGGGAACTTGATCAGGCTTATCTGAGCAGATTTAATTTTGAAAGGATTCGTTCTCTTGGCTGATTCGTCTTTCACGGGATTCGTTCTTTTGGCGGAACTATTGCCACCACCACCAACCGCCGATCCGGGAGTCCTGCGGCTCTCTTCGCTTTTATTCAACGGTTTAGAATCTGGGATTTCCGGGCAATGCAGTAAGCCATCATCTTTTAGCTGATCACAATCAACCTCATAATTTGTAGAAAATAAGTCGGTACGCGAACAGGCTTTTTCTGCTCGCGCATTACGGCGCCCTTCTCCACCTATAAGCCTATCATCATGAGATGAATAGCTCTTATAGCCAACAACCAAGGAGAGAGATTGTGCAGTTCGTGCAGTACGGCAGCAAGCCTCAAACTCAATGGTGGTCTTGATATCGCCACGTAAACTCGATTGTATCTCCGGCGTTTCATCAGGTGCCCATGCCCGAATTTTTGCATTGGTATCGTTTCCGCATTTGTTATTAGGAACTACTCTATTCCACCTTTTATCCCAAATCTCACGAGCACACTTTAACGCTGCATCGGCAGCGACCTTCCTGCACTTCTTATTTTCCTGGCCTAATCTGCAATATCCAGTACCATCAATTAAAACCATTTCTTCATGCTCGCGACGATAAGTATCCGCATAGGGGTTGGAGTGGCCTCTCCCAAAGGTCACGTTACCATCTGTTCCTACGATCTCGCCTGGAATTGCGTAGATGACACCGTGACATCCACGGGATTCGCGTGCCTCAACCGCAGGGACAAATAGTAAAGTAAATGCGAAGAGAGACGCATACCCCACTACTGAACAACTTAATTTTAGTAGCCTACGCTGGAGTAAAAACCAAACCTTGCTGAGTATTTCAATTTTCATATTTTCTCACTAGTCATTTTCATACTACGGTTACTAATTTCAATAATTGCCCGCGTTCATTCCAACGCTATTCACCTAAGATCAGGCAAGACAATTTACAGGCCAATCGATTGACACCATTACCTCCGCCTGTTCCTGGAAAATTATCAGCACACTCCCTCATGCACGCTCCTTTTCCTTCGGAGGTATCCAACTTGGCAGCAAAATGGTCGGCCTGTCTCTCTATTTTCTCATATCGAAGGACAAAGCCAGACACAGTGGTTAGATCGTCGGAAGGCGTTTTGATGACGTCACGATTCAGCTTTTTAAACTTCCTCGCCAATTTTTTAATGTCCCTGCTTGCACCGCTTCTTTTGATACTTTTGGAAGTTAGGTGCTTTTTTTGCTGCAGTGCCTTAACACTGTTGTTCAAATGTTCCGACCTAACGCCAGCTATAGTCGCATCCACGAGTTCAACTTCAGATTGCGTTGCGTTTGCCATCCCCATGTTAATTAGCACGAATACCATCATCAACAGGCCGTATCTTGTTTGTTTCATGCTTTTCTCCGAAGAACGTCATTGTCATATTGTTCTCGGATGCTAGCTAAATTCATATTGCTTGCCCTGAGTACGCATACTCAAATTTGCTGTTTAAGAACTGAAATCCAGACAATTAGGTATACATTCAATCGTTAAAACGCTAAACAGTAGTTGTTATGGGAACACTAGTTGAAAGACAAGAACTGTTGGACAAGTTTGCAGCGCTAATCCAATCGAGGGGCGAGACCTCTGGCGGAGGGGTCGTATTAGTCACAGGCGAAGCAGGGATCGGCAAAAGCACGCTCATCATGACGATTGCAGAGCTGTATAAATCCAAGTTTCAAGTTGTCTGGACGAGTTGTGACCCGATGTTCAACCCGAGACCCCTAGGGCCTCTTTACGATATAAGGGGGAATATGGGGGATAGACTACAACCTCTTCTTGAACGCAGTGCGCCGTTTCAGTCAGTTTTCTCAACAACCTTTGAGTTGCTGAACAACTCCAGGCATCCCATTCTGTTCATCATTGAAGACGTGCACTGGGCGGACAACGCCACAATAGACCTAATCAAGTACCTGGCACGCAGAGTTTTTTTGTCGCCATGCCTGTTAATCATCAGTTATCGCTCTGACGAAGTTAATGGTGCGCACCCCGTCTCTTCGGCGCTCGGAGTGCTGCCCGCAGCCCACACCCTACGCCTTGTTGTCCCTCCGCTCACCAAGAACGGAGCACAGGAATTAGCTGAGGAAGCCGGTCAGCCAATAAACAATTTGTACGAAATTACTAGTGGTAATCCCTTTTACCTAACAGAACTACTAGCCTCTGGACAATTTCATCGATCTGAGCCCCCTCGTTCAATTCAAGATGCTGTCAATGCTCGCTTAATCCGACTCTCACCCGAAGAGAAGGAATGCATTGAATTGCTTAGCCTGGTGCCTAACGGTGTCTCTCTTCAATTGGTCATTCAACTATTTGGCCGCATTGGAGAAACACTGGTTATGGCCTGCGTGGGGAGAGGTTTACTGGTAATCGACGAGATCAACATATTACGGTTTCGGCATGAACTAGCGAGACTGAGCACTCAAGCCAACATTCCAAAGTTTAAACAACCAGCAATGCACAAAAAGATTATCGATGCTCTCGAAAGCCTCGAAAAATCGCATAACCTGGAAGCTTTGGTTCATCATAGTGCTGCAGCGAGAGATGCCACTCGCTTGGCACACTATGCTCAGATCGCAGCTGAGCGAGCTTCAAAGCAGGGCGCGCACAAAGAAGCCGCATGTTATCTCGCGACGGCGCTTCAAATAGTCGACTCAGTTGAAGCTGAAACGGCAGCCAATATCTATGAACAATGGGCATATGAAGCTGGGATTGCCCAAACTATCGATGAAGATGTAATCGAAGCACGCCGGCATGCCATCACGCTATGGCGTGCCCTTGATCGCATGGATAAAGTCGGTGAAAATCTGCGTTGGCTATCTCGCCTTCACTGGTATCGTGGAGAGGCAGTTGAAGCACATCAGATTGCCAATGAAGCGATAACCGTACTGGAAGGTTGTGAGCCGACAAAGGAAACGGCGATGGCATACTCATTTCGTTCACAGCTTTACATGCTGCGCGATGAAATGAAAAATGCGATTAGCTGGGGAGAGAAGGCTCTGGCACTCGAAACACAACATCCATCTGCTGAGGTACGCGCCCACGCGTTAAATAATATCGGGTCTGCGATGGCATTGCGCGGCATTGAGGAGGGTAAGCACAAGCTGTTGGAAAGCTTGGATATCGCTGTGCATAACGATTTACACGAACATGCCGCTCGAGCCTACACCAACCTTTCGGATTACTGTGTGAGATTTAAGCATTTTGAATTCGCTGAGAAAATCATCAATGATGGAATTGCGTTCGATTCCAAACATGACCTGGACTCATGGACCTACTATCTACTAGGCATTCAAGCACAACTGAGGATGGAGCAAGGTAGGTTGAACGATGCAGAGACAATTTCCTTGGGCGTTATTGAACTGCCGGGGCTAACCAAACTCATGAAGTTGCCTGCGCTTATTGTATTGTCCCGATCACAGTGTCGGCTAAATATCAATAGCTGGAGAGATTACCTTGAAGAGGCACTGGAGTTTGCGACAGATATTGACGAGCTGCAATATATTGTTCCCGCAAGACTCACTGCAATCGAAGCTGCATGGCTGGGGGACGATAAACAAACCGCCTTTCATCATTTGCTGGCACTTAGCAAACTAGAAAGCGGTAATTTGGATTGCTGGCGAGCAGGCGAGGCTCTGCTATGGAACAAACGCTTTGGTTTTGATATTCAATTCGATTTTCAACACGAACTACCCAAGGTTTTTCACCTTGAATTCTCCGATCAAACCCAAAAGGCCGCAGAGAAATGGATTGAACACGGCTTACCATTCAATGCCGCGCTCGCCCTTTTGCATTCGCCCGAGTCATCACTGGTTTCTGCACTGACCAGCGTCACTAGGATTATAGGCTCGATTGGTGCTAATGGGCTGACAGAAAAATTGAATAAAAGGGCTCACAAATCAGGCATTCAGCAGAAGTTACCCAAAAGTAAACGCGGCGCTTGTCAAGCAGCTAAGCTTCACCCTCTAGGGCTAACAAAAAAAGAGCAAGAGATATTGCGCCAAATCGTAGAGGGGCTCCACAATAAACAAATTTCTGTCGGGCTTTCTCGTTCACAGCGTACGATAGAAAATCACGTTTCATCTATCTTAAAAAAATTTAACGTCAACCGGCGAATCGATGCAATCATCCGCGTTCAAAATGAACCGTGGCTATGCCCAAAATAGCTCTCTACGTTTACCTCGATATCAAAATGTCCACCCTATGCACAATCAAAGTGATGTGCTGAACTTTGGATTCAATTTGACCCCATCACTATTAATGACAGTTTCGGAGTACCATTAGTACAAAAATTTCAGGTACTTACATCGTAGAATAAATCACACGCTATCCAATATTTGGCACAAATCTGGCACAAACCGAATGTGGGTCAGCACATAAACAGCGCTAACTCATTGATTTTTGGTGGCTATGGGTGGAATAGCCACCATATCCTTGTAAGTCATTGTTTTCATGTGCTTACGATACATCAAGTCTCGAATGTATACGACCAATGTAACTGACCTTCCAGATGTGTATCACTCATCTACATCTACGAAGAGCAAGTCTAAATCTGTTGGCTCTGGTTCTGTTGAAGTTTCTGGCGCAGAGCCGCGCTCTGGAGCTTCATAATACTGAGATAAGTCGGAAATATAATAATTGAATTCCTTTTTCACATTTTGCATTACCTCACCGCGCTGAACTTCAGGGTATATCTGTTCAGCAAAATTCCTAATATCATCTAAAAGAGGTTCAAAATGAACTTCAGGGTCATAATCTGAGTCCCAGCTATCCTTAAATTGATCCAAGAAGGGTTGGATATTGCTGTAAACCCCCTCATGAACTTCAGCCAGAATACCGTCTATTTCATCATCAGTTAGTAACTCTGAAATCGTGTAATCATCAATGATGCTAGAATCAGCTTCGGACGTTGCTGCGACTCTAGCCCTGTGTTAGGCGCTTGCTTCATTATTTCAACTCCACGACTTCTAATGGCCTTGTACCAATCATGGTTTTTTCGGCAGGGAGATGCGGTTTCTTTCATAACATTTTTCAGAGCAGTAAGTGAGCCTTCTAGGCCAGTGCCATATTGCCATTTATCGCCTATCCGCCCTTGTTGATGCTGTCTTGCAGCGGAAAATGTTCCAGGCACAAAATCGATTTCGGGAAGCCAAGATAATAGCCTTATATGGTATTCCCAATCTTGAAACATACTGATGTTCGACCACCACTCTGTTCAGGCACAGGCACGCCGTGTAAATAACCCCGACTCCGTGCGCCACAAGCTTTTAATAATTTCCCCACGGGCAGCACCAAACGCTTTACAAAAAATTTCCCTAAAATAATAGTGGTTCATAAATTAGTGTTTTACCTTAATATATATCGGTATATACTTTTAGGATGACTTTTTTAGAACGTCTTTGCTCCGCATTGAATCAACAAAAGCTCGACTATGCGCTCGTGGGTGGTCATGCGGTCGCGCTGTATGGAGCGGTGCGTGGAACGGTGGATATCGACTTTGTTATACGGTGGTCACACAAATGCTTATTAGAAGTGGAAGCAACACTCAATAGCATCGGATTGGTGTCACGACTACCCATCAACGCAGATGATGTGTTTAACTTTAGAGACGAATACATCAAAGAACGTAATTTAATAGCTTGGAATTTTTATAACCCTGCGAATTTGATGGAGCAAGTCGACATTGTCATCAATTACCAATTGAAGCCAGACTCCATCAAAGTAGTAAAAGTTGGTGGCACCAGTGTGCCCTTGCTTGAACTTAAGCGGCTAATAAAAATGAAAAGCGCGTCGGGTAGGCCCCAGGACTTGCAAGACGTTGTAGCTTTGGAGAAGCTAAGCAAATGAAAACCGTACAATTTTTTGATGATGAATATCTTGCGCAATGCGCTGATATGAAACCAGATGACATCGCCCAATTTCTGGATGAATTTAGAATAATCCACAGCGCGAATATTTCTGGTGAAAAGAAATCCAAATTAATAAGCATTAAAGTTCCTATTTCCCTTTTGGCTGCCTTTAAAACGAAAGCAGCTTTACAAAACCAACGATATCAAACCAAGATCAAGCAGCTTATGACAGATTGGGTGCTAGATAAGCGTTAAATAAATTGGTGGCTATGGGTGGAATAGCCTCCACTATTGCTAATCAGCAACGCGCAAGCCCATGTGATTGATTGTTAAAGGAAAAATCTAATAATTGTGTTCTAGGAACGAGCTAATTATACCACCCAGTTATCACATTTACGAATCTCAATAAATTGAGATATTCTCCTATTTTTCAATGCATACTGAATATATATACAGTATGATGCATTGATTGAACGTTGACCAAGATAGCTCGCTAATCTAAGATGCATCTAAGTGCTGCACAATGCTGCACTTTTATTGGGGCAAATTAATGAGTTCTAAAAATCGAGTTTCGGTTAATCTTTCGAAGGATGAGTATATCGAGCTAGCGGCTTTGGCTGAAGCCAGTGAGGTTTCAATTTCTTGGATTGGAAGACAGGCCATCGTAAAATTTTTGGATCGTCATAAGCAGAGAGAACTACAACTTCCTCTTATTGGAAAGTCGAGCCCTCACAAGGTAGTGAGCAGATGATTGCGAGAAGTAAGATGTTTTCCATGAAATCTATCGCAGCAACTCAATGGCATGGCTGGTGGGCAAGAGTGTTCAATTGTTCTCAGAAAACACCGGAGTGTTGTTGAAATGTGGAATTGGGATCAAGGTAGAATGCAGTATTTTCAGTACGATGCGCTTCGTGCTGTCGCTAATTTTGTCGTTAACCACGACCTTAAGAATTCTGACCCGGAATTTATACGCCAAGTTACAGGCTTGGAGTTTTCTGCCCCGCGCACCCATACTCCATGGAGGAACTATTCAAGAATATATAAACTTTGCTTACTCGTTTCCGAGATTGACGGCGTAGCTGTTCCTACTGAAATTGCTCAGTTATTGAGCCAATCAGGTGCAACAACATGTGATGAGTATCTCCATTTTCTAGTGGAGGCTACCACCGATCCGGCACCTGCTCTGTCACATTGGTCAGGTATACAGCTTGATTTGCCAATTAGAAGCCCTTTGTGCTTCGCCTTAAAATACCTTCTCGCAAAAGTAGCTGGTCTAAATGAATACATTACACCGATTAATGAAGTCATCGGCGCATACATTCAATCTAATTTCAGAGGAGACGAGAGCGATGAGCAATACCTTGGCTTGATGGGAAATCGAGCTAACTACGCTGCTTTGGTGAAAAAAGGAGACCCAAGACAAGCTCGCGAAAGCATTAAGTTTATTTCTCAAATCTCTTATTTACACAATACAGGGAGCGATATTATTGCCTCATTGAGTCAGGATGATGCTCACGAGATATTCCATTCCATTAGTCCCATATCTGGTGAGCGCGAAGCAAATGGAAATGTAGAAATACAGAGGCTCGCGAATTTTTTCCGCGATGGGAGTGAACACGACTTCTTTGACTACAAAGGAACCATTATTTCAGATGTAATGGAAAGTGGTTTTAATGAAGGCAGTAAGGTAAAGAAGACTCATATAGTTATTGAAAGAAACGCTAAATTGCGCGGACAATATTTTGAAAAATTCCCAAGTGCTGTTTGTGATTCCTGCAAAATGGACACTAATAAAAAATATCCTTGGGTAAATCGTGTATTGGATTTACACCATATCCTACCTCTGTCATCTGGTACTAGAGTGGATTCAAGGAGAGGCACTATTCTTGAAGACATGGCTCCAGTTTGCCCAACCTGTCACAGAGCAATTCACAGGTACTACGACCAGTATCTAAAAACAGAAAACAAGAAAGATTTTAATTGTGAAAATGAAGCAAGGGCAATTTACGCCCAGTCGAAACAGAACATCGAAAGGGGAAGCTGCTATGTCTAGCCAGAAACACGGGGACTCTAGTTTGCCTATGAGTGCTAAAATGCAGGAACAGATATTCTCCTATGCGCAAAAAGAAAATATCCAACTTATCAGTGCGCTTACGCATCATGGCTACAGTTTCGATGATCTTAACTACAGTGAAAGCCTCACAAGAACGTGGAATGGCCCAAATCCGAAAACGATTGATGACTACCGAAATAAGCCAAACGGAATACCGATGGTAAGTTTCTTTACGGGTTGTGGTGGTATCGATCTAGGCTTTGAGGCTGCAGGGTATGAACATGTTGCAGCCTTTGAATTCAACGAATTGTTTTGCAAGACTTTGAGGAAAAATAGGCCTGATTGGAAGGTGTTTGGCCCTCCTACACATTCAGGCGATGTATCTAACGTTCAAGAAATCATCGATAGCTTGGAAGGAATTATTCCCCATAACTTTCAGGGAATATTTGTTGGTGGACCACCGTGCCAGCCTTTTTCGATTGCTTCGAATCAAAGGTTTGCCAAATCTGGTTCAGATTTCAAGCGAGTAGGTTTTGAGCACAAAACGAATGGTAATCTATTGTTCGATTACGCCAATATTATTAAACATTTTAAGCCCACCTGTTTTCTCATTGAAAATGTTCCTGGGCTTAGAGACTTAGATGGAGGTGAACAGCTTTCAGAAACAATTCGAGAGCTTGAGAGCGTTGGCTACACAATTGACGATCCCTTAACTCTCAATGCGGCTGACTACGGCGTTCCTCAATTTAGGGAAAGACTGTTTGTGATAGGTAGCAAAAATGGACAATCACCAGCATATCCAACGCCTTCTGATATCCGGTTTGGAGCTGGATCAGTTCTGCATAGAGATCAAGGCAATGGGCACAACACAGAGACAAGAGTTCATAAATTGGGTTCCATGCTAAGGTATGCCAAGCTAAATTATGGTCAACGAGATCAGCTTGGCCGAGTTGATAGACTTGATCCATGTATCCCATCGAAAACTGTAATAGCTGGTGGCACGAACGGTGGAGGACGTTCACATCTTCATCCAGAAATTCCAAGAACTTTAAGCGTAAGAGAATGTGCCCGCCTACAGACATTCCCAGATGATTACATTTTTGTTGGGTCTACAGCTCGCCAATTCACACAGGTTGGGAATGCTGTTCCACCAGTGTTGGCAGCACAACTAGCCCTATCAATTGCATCTTCTGTTTTTTGTGCTAAGGAACATAAAGCGGCATAAAAAGGATTGTGGTACGCGCTTCAAAATGCACTTTTCTACTGCTACAAAAACACCCATTTACTCATCCTATTCCATCCGATTTAGAAAATAATGGGTGGTACATTTGAGTTATAACTTCTATGCACCGTCCTTGATGGCCTTAATTTGCTTATGTACACGTTAACAGATCGGTCGCGATTGCATATCTATTCAGAAACAAACTAGAGCAGCCCGCTTTCAATTACAGATTGTCTGATCGCTTCTAAATCAGGTACATCCTCAACTGTTGGAACTGTTACAATCTGATCCAGCACAAACGACCAAATATCAGCGGCCTTTCGCTTTTCAATATCATAAGAATATTGGATATAAACAGAACTGGTTACATCAGACTTTTTGTCCTTATGATTGAGCATAAGTTTTGCATAATGGGGTGATAAGCCGATACCCGTAATCCATGTCGCCGCAGTACGCCGCAAATCATGTGGCGTAAAATCTGCTATACCTAACGCTTCTCGATTTTTTCTTATTGCTTGAGAAAAAGCTGTTTTGCCAAGCGGTAACAGATTTTCCTGTTTCTTCTGCGGAGGGTTCACAGCCCGTGTTGCACCAAAAACGTATTGACTAGCTGATGTATAGGCAAGAACTTTGTCGAAAATTTCTTGCGCGTGTTTATTCAATGGAACACGATGCATGGTACGGTTTTTAGTATCCTGCATTCGCATATGCCAAACCTTTTCAGAGTCCTTAAAAGCAGCATGTGTCATATAGCGAACCTCCGTTCCCCGTTGCATGGTCGCCAACACAAATTTAAGTGCGTTAGAAGTCACCGGAGGTAATCCTATTTGGTCAATTCTATTCCAAAAGCACCAAATTTCTTTAAAGTCCAGAACGCGCTGGCGTACACTTTTGACCCCAAGAATTTCAATTTGTGTAACAGGGTTTTTGTCGATGTGGCCTTTTTTAATAGCCAAATTGAATAGCTGACGTGTATAGCCAAGGGTACGGCTGACCGAAGCCCTACCCGATCGTCGAGCCATATCCCCGATTTTACTCTTCGCCTTTCCCCTTTTGAGTATCTTATCCTGAATACACTCAATGTGACTTGGAGTGATTTCACTCAATGGTACATCACCGCAGACAGGAATAAGGTCAAGTTCCAAAGCTCGCTGTTCCTCATTGATGCTGGCCTTTTCTTTTTTCCGGCCTAGCGCCACATACTCTTTCAGAAATTCCCTGACTGTTGGCATAGATTGTTTACGCGCGGCATTCTTCTTTTGTTCTGCAACCACATCGCGCCCAAAATCCCTAACCTGCTCATATAGCTCATCATATTTGTGGCGAGCCTGACGGATTGTCCATTCAGGATATTTCCCTATCGTTACCCAGCGGCTTTGTTTGCCATTCATATATTTATAAACGAATGTTTTTGTTCCCGATGGTGTAATTCTCATTCCAAATCCGGCGCAACCATCACACCAATAAACAACACGCTTATTCTCTGGTTCTATATTCCTTAAAATGGTATCCATAAACTTGATCTTCCTAGACATCCTGATCCTTTCACAATTGCTCTAACCCTTCTTTTGGGCTACTGAATGGGCTACTTTTTTAACCCTTACTAAATGAGCACTATTTGACTAAATGTGCAAGAAAAAAGATCAGAATACGTTATTTATCAATAGCTTAACAAAAGGTAAATGCGCTCTTAGTCGTTCAAAATTTTCTTTTACTATCAATACGCTAAAACATACATGGAGAAACGGATATAGAGGCATTGTGGGGATAAAGCACTTTTCTACGGATCAGGAGGTTTGGGGTTCGAATCCCTACGGGCGCACCATTTTAAACCCTTCATTTTGAAGGTTTTTTTTGCCCCTGAACAAAATAAAGAAAATAGCAGAAATGGCCCAGGCTACTGAATGGGCTACTTTTATAAACGCCAATATCAGTCTTTTTTAATATGGCTATCTATAAAAGTCGATTCGGTTGCTTGTACTCTTTCGGCGCATTTAACCATTCGACTATATCTTGTATACGAAAAGCCTTACGAATTGACTTTTCTTCACCAGACAGTTTTACAGGTTTTGGAAAAGTACCTACGTGAATACGTCTGTCGATTTCCTGCCTCGAAATACTACAAAGCTTGACTGCCATTTTTATCGACACAAATGCGTTTGATTGCAACATCAGCGAAGCTAGTACCTGTGCATCAAAGTCAAGCTCTACTCCCATTCCTTGCCGTGCTGGAACATTAAAAGTGTTTGATAGCGACTGATGAATTTCTCCTGTAGTTTTTTTGGTATGTTTTTTATTTGTCATGTGGTGTCCTTATCATTTTTAGTTCACCCTATCGAGGCCATATAGCGACCTCGATAAGGTGCCTTTTGCTGTGAATTAGCATTCTACAATTTTGGTGGTTTCAGTAATTGTGGCGCGCTATCCATCGTTTTGGGCTTGGCAAGGCCACTGAAGTACCTAGAGACAGGTTTTGGCAAAGGATCGCCAGCAGAGTCTTTTTCACTAGCTTCAAGCACTCCCTGATCCATCTTAGAGCTTCTCGCACTAGCCAGATCACTCCCCGGCAGGTTCTTAAACCATTGCCCCTCCTCATAACGTGGAGCACGATATACACCATTTTTTATGATCTGCCATATTTGGCGATAGATTTCTGCGTTGTGTGGATACGGTTCTAACCCTTCGGCATGAAGCACAACAATCGCTGCGAGCATCCCTTGTTTACTGTCTTTGATCTTGCGGATTTCACCGATCACAAAACGCGAACCTTCATGCAATGTTTGACCGTATTGCGAGTCATAATAAACATCATCGCGCCAGCAGAGGCGGTCAAACTGTTCAAACTCATTATCACACTTAATCCAGTTATAGCGATGACCCCAATACTGCCATGGCGAATAATCCGTCCAGTTTTTGAGGTTCTTCTTTTTCTTTAGATTGCCGAAATCATCGACATAGTAGTCATAGGTGTCTTTCGTCATGTTTTTTCCTTCTTGTTTGGGTTGACGATTTACACCCCCGGTATGCATCTTGCATACCCCCTATAGTTGTATGCTATCGAAAATTATTTAACATAAGTTTAATTGTGGAGTAGGATTGGAAAACATTTCTTGGGGGGAATGAACATGGAATACGTAAACGATCAAACAGGACAAGGCATGGCAGCAACATCTGGCGTGACCATCATCACTATCCAATTCAGGGTTGTGCCGTCATGAGTTTTTGGGGTTGGTTTTGGATAGTTGCTCTATTGGCATTCCTGTATTGGCTCGTAAAATTTATCTACGACTTGAGATTGATCAAGGAGAAGGACATCAATCAACACATCATGGATGGTTTCGGCACAACCAAAGAGGAACGCCGCATTGGTATTCAA
Organism: Wirenia argentea; assembly: GCA_025802215.1. Classification (NCBI taxonomy): domain Eukaryota; kingdom Metazoa; phylum Mollusca; class Solenogastres; order Pholidoskepia; family Gymnomeniidae; genus Wirenia; species Wirenia argentea. The sequence continues at coordinate 3,726 of WNLI01190522.1, read as the reverse complement.
GCACTGTATTCAAAATCTGCTGGTGCTTTGTCGATGCTGGTCGATGTCAAGAAACCTTACCGTATTCGCACAACCTTAGAACGTAACTTATCCACAGTGGAACCCATTGAAAAATTCGCGCTTGAGACCGCCCACCACCTCTACAATGAAGGTCTAATCAATGACCGTAGATTTTTTCTGATGCGTTTAGGCTTGTTTTATGCAGATGGACGCGGGTTAGATTTAGTTCCCAAAGACTTAGAAGGAAAAACCAAAAAACGCTTTCATCCGGGGCCTGACCGCTTTAACCAGTCTGTCACTGGCTATTACGGCATGAACACCACCTCCGCTATAACACATGTTCTCAACCGCCTAGAAGAAGCTCACAATGAACACCCTGACAATCCAATAATCAACGAACTTTTTCAGCGATATGATCAGCGTCAGGCCGCAGGTGGTGGACAGTTTAATCTTGAGCATTATGTAACCGAGGCCAAACCGGAAGAGAACGACTAACAAGCATGTTTAAAGAAACGCTCATCCCCTATTCAAAAAACAATGACCCGCACAAACTATTGCTGGGCAACCTGCCCGATAGTGGCGAGTATTTGACCTATTCAGGTGATGCGCCTCTAGTCACTGTTGCCCCGACCCGCACAGGCAAATCACAGTGTCAGGTTATTCCGAATTTACTGGAATGGCCAACAGCAGCATCCGCCATTGTGTTGGATGTAAAGGACGAGCTTTATCATTACACCGCCGGATACAGGCACAAATATCATTCGAAGATTCACAAGTTCGATATGTTGATGGATGGTGGCGCATGTTTTAATCCGTTCGATTTTATCCGCACAGATCCGACCAAGCTTTGGGATGATGCCGGGTATTTTGCGGAACTGATGATTGTCGCGCCTCCCGGTCTGAAAGACCCGTTTTGGACGGATTACGCAAGGATCGTCTTGCAAGCTATCCTTGCTGAAATGGTGCTATCCGGTGAAGACCGCACCATCGGCTATATTCTCTCTCTCCTAGCAGACAAAGCCAAGCTCAAAGACGCGGTTGAAAAACTTGCGCAATCAGACATTGATGCCGCCAAGATCACAGCCAAATTCTTGTTGTCGGCAATTAAGGCCGAGGGTGGCGGTAAGGGCAGCATGATGATGCACAGCGTTATTCAGCAAGCTTTCGCCTCACTCAACCGATTAAACACGCCGCTGATTACAAACGCCATGCAACGCACAGACTGGCAGCCCAAGGAGTTAAGAAAAGAAGGGACAACGATCTATATCACCCTACCCGCCGGCAATGTTGCGCAATACTTACCAATGATCCGTTTGGTGTTGGGTGTTCATATCCGCGAGTTATTAGAGGAAAAACCGAAAGACGATGATAGCCCGGTATTGTTCTTGCTGGATGAGTTCCCGCAGTTGGGTGAGATGACAGCCATCGAGAAAGCCCTAGAGCTTGGTGGGTATGGTCTTAAGATTTGGATGTATTGCCAGTCGCTTGATCAACTTGTCACCCACTATGGCAAGCACACGCGCATTACTTCACAATGCGCCGTTCATACCTACATGAACCCGTTAGGCGAGGAAGGCGATAACCTTGCGAAAATTGTCAGCAATTCATTTGGGACGGCCAAAGACATTCATGGCAAGAAAGACCCGGTGATGGAGATCACGGACGTTACAGGCGCGGCACATCGGGATACGATATTTTTGCTTGCGCGAGGGTATAGCACGACATGTTTGACTAAATCGCCTGCTTACAAGGACGAGGAAGAAGGCGGTATGCTGGAAAAAATGGAAATGCCGCCGCCCGATAAATCCTTGCTCCATGATCCGTGGGAGGGATAGAAGCAGTGAGCCCACTAAAACTATAGCGATATAATCGGAGAACCGATGATTTTATTTCTCGATACAAAAGACCGAAATTTGATCTGCCGTCGTAGTTAGCTATATCGGACATCGCCTATTTATTGAGCCGAGTAAAACGGGCTATGGATTTGATGGATAACTCATTCGAGTTACCCACAAGACCACAGCCCCAACAACGAGCCGCTAGGAAAAAAGGCCTAATTTAAAGGGCCTTTTTTCCTAGCGGCATTGTGTCTATACTGTTGGTATAGACACAGTGTTTAAGCTTTGCTTAAACACCTCGCCCTATCGATTTGTTTCGATGTCCACGCGATGCGTGTCCAACTTCACACGGGCGACGCAAGCCATTGACGGTATAACCGTCGCTTGCCAAAGGAGGGCTAAAAGCCCCCTTGTGGAATCCCCCTTTTTGATTTCGACCAATCCTTGATTACGGATAACTGCAATTGCCATGCAATTACTTTCCGTAAAAGTTTGGCCTAATCCTTGCATGTTAAAAATCATCGGTCGGATAATTTTTATCACTGCATTTTGAGATCAGTCTCAATCTCTGTCCGATGTCATACGGAAGTTGACCATGTGTGTTTGACATGGAGCAAACCAATAAAGCCGCGTTTTTGGATGCGCGTGTATAATCAGTTAACAAATGACCTTGGGGGACATTTGCATGGAGAAAAAACCAAAAAGCGAAAGCCGAAGACGCAAAAAGATTTGCCCTGTCCGCTTAACCGATGTTGAAGCTGAATTGCTCGACGTATTGGCGAAAAGTGCAGGGTTAAGCCGAGCCGCTTATATCAGACAAAAAACACTTGGCATGGCTGGTGCACGTTCGCAAAAACGCGCAAAACCGCAAGCGCGCCAAATGGCACAATTCATGGGTCAAATTGGCAAGATCGGAGGCAACCTGACCCAGCTCAACGCGCTGACCAAACAAAGCCACAAGGATGGCCTTGATGATCAGCTTGCCCGCAGTCTCTTACGTGAGATCAAGCTGATCAAAGAACCGATCAGTGATATGCGCGCCGCATGGCTAAAGGCAATGAATAAGGAGTTTTAAACCTTCATGGTCATCAAGGGAAAATCAATTGGACATGCAAGCGCCCACGCACATTATTTCAATCCTGTCTCATCTTACATAAACGATCTATTTTTTATCTCAACACTAAACTGTGTGGTTAAGTAGATTAGTAGTCACACATAAATAATCATTATCATAGCATACATGGATCGATGGCAGTCAAAATTTAAAATATTAGAAAAGATAAGAAAGAGAAGCTCTTACCGTTAATCGTCAGCGAAGAAGAATCTGTCCACGCGGTATATTAGTTAAATATAGCTGTAAATCGGGATAAAGAATTACGTAATATTGTTGTCCCGGATCCTACATAAGTCCCACATAGTGTAGGAAAGCCAAAGAGATGATTGGTAGATATAAATCCATAAAAGAGAAAGTTAGCATTTTTCGGACTTACGGGATAATGGGATTGGGATACGCACATACTGCTTTCGGGAATCAATATGTGTGGTACCCCAGAATGCTGCGCGCGGAACGAAATAGGTGGAATATCGAAAACGCGTTAAACGCGAAAAAAACGAAAGATGATAGGATGATTAAAAAAATATTTTCAAAGATGCATGGTAAATATTTTTTGACAGTGATATTTTTCAGTGTGTGCATGCACATAGTGCACATACTCCAGATCCGCCCCTGCACAATGTTAAACCATTTACGAATTAATTCTAGAAATAGAGCAGTTTCGTTGTATTGGGGGTGGCCATTTATTGCAAAGAATTTTAATGCATTTATTGTAGATTCATGAAAACAAGCATCAGCTAACCTCACATTACATCGTTCTAGAACATGAGGATC
>WNLI01190411.1:0-13338 GCA_025802215.1 Wirenia argentea | reverse complement strand
ATACCAACTTGTCACATTAAACTAGTGTAATATCAGTTATTGTATGGTACTGTATGTCTACATGTCATACCATGTCATGGCATGCCCACGCATATCCTTTCCATTTCCTTCGGTCAATATGGCATTGCAGACCTAATGTAGTGTTTGGTATGTATGTGGACTACAGTATATGAGTGTATACATAGTCACTGTTTACCAAACTACAAACGTGTGTATTTTGCTTTTGTCTATAATATGTGCTTTGATTATCCAACTGCATTACAGTTATCTATATCAATATAGTCTATATATAGTAATATAGATAACACCCAGTGTACATTCTGTATATAATTTTGTCAACTACCCTCTTTGTCATTCATTGCACGTCAAGCAATAGCTTAACGAGACAGTGACAGTGGCCCTAACTCATACCATTAAAGTTGAAAGCTGCTAAAATATTCATAAGCTTTCTGATGATTAGCGTAGGTAACCTGCACAGTTGACCATTAGTCGTTCGTTTACGAAATTGTGAATCATTTCAATTAAATGTGCTCAGAGCACAATGATTTACTACGTTGCTTAGTCTAACGTAGTACATGATATTATAGTCTTGTTCTGTACACGGAAGTAATAATGGCGCTATAATTACTCCGGTAGATCGTGTACAGTCTATACTGTACACAACTATGCAATCCAATTTGTTCTACAAGCGTGACATATAACCGCTGCATCCATCAGAGCTTTATAAAGAGAAATGCGTTTCCCGACTTGTCTCTATCTAGTTTAATGAGGTCTATAAAAGGCATTTAATCATTCACGCATGAGCGTATAGACCTACAGGAACGTATTTATACTAGTGCGACAAAAATAGCGAGTTCTCTCGCGTATCTGATGTACTTGTATGTATACAAAGGTTTTACCGACTGGTCTCAGTAGTCTGGTGCTAGAGTAATTACTAATTACTCTCTGCGAGTCTCTTGTACATTGTTCAATCAGATAAAATGGAATGGTATAGTAAATCTTTCCGTTTATACTACATCAACGATTCAACGGTCAACGTAGCTGCTGAACATTGTATATCAGCTGCTGATATATAGTATGAGTGGATGTGCATAATATGAGCTTACATGTATACTACTTCGTAACGTAGACCTATGTCAAATACGTTACTTTTAGAAAGGTGAATATTATTATATGACATGATTGAGCTACAGAACTTCATTATAAATATGCCAGTACAGATTTGTTTGCATTTATATTTAACAAACATAATATATATTATACATATTATCTTTTTATCATATCACATTAATATTGACGATAACAAGGAAGCAAAATAAATAGACTACTAAATTTTGATGTAGGCCTACACTCTATGCGGTATTGCTATTTACACAGCAATAAATATTAGGCATAGTGATATGTATAAACAAAGGCATTATCTTCGGTGGTATAAATACATTGGTGTATAATGGTTGTCTTATATATATATATATATACAGTACATGTAGATACCATTTCTTTATGTTGAAAGTTCACGATCAAAAAATTATCGAAGACAATCTTAAATCAAATTTACACAAAACATGTAAAAAAAAATAGTATGATATTTGAAGAATGTACCTTTGCTTATATTATAGAATGTATGAAGTCATTTTGTTGCAAGAATCTCAAATTTGTACATAAGTGATCGTAAATAGGGGAAGTAAAACATCGTACACAATGTGGTTGGAGCGTTGGGCAATCCAAAAGGTGTTACCACAAATTGGAAAAGTAAACTGTTGGAATGCTGGATTAGTGTGTTAATCTTAAAGTGAGGAGCATTGCAGAATCCCAACGGAAGTGCCACCCATTGGTAAAATATGTTAATGCTGGAATGCCGGATCGATAATGGGTATCATAACTCAAATTGTGGGAGCGTTGCGCATTCCGAACGGCAGGCTCTTAATCCCCAAAAGACATTGCATGTAATCGTTTGGTCGATGGGGTATTGTTTGTCGTTAAATCAAACAAAAAGGAGCAAGAAACGCATTACATAGTGGAAGTTTATCTTTCCGTATTTGTAATTGCGTTCTCAATATATTAAGCTGTTGGGTGTCCTGTAAAATTGTAGATGAATCGGCACAGAAGGCCAAGGTTGTTATAAACTCACCTATAGACCTTTACATACGTGAAAATACTTGGGTGTAATCACCACTTAGTACGGTGTGATCCACCAATTTTGAAGAGTGAGGTCTGAGAGATGTGTCGCTGGTTTGGGTTGTTCCGTCTTCGAGACATTCCCCCACTAGACGTATTGTTCTGCTCTTATAGACTTCTATTGGGATTCTGTTACCATGTCAGAAATCCGCTGAGTTCGTCCTTTTGTCGCTTGAAGCATGGCGATTTGGCTTGACGATTTGTTTGATCCACGTGACTTACCGGTCCGTAGAGTACGATTCGCACAAAAAAAACTGTATACATGATAACAACTCACCTGAAGGCCAATGATGACCAAAGCCAAGACAACCTGAGACATGGGTCGGGCACACCGAGGCAGAACTGTAGTGGTTCGTCCAGCTCTGAAGATCCGGTACACTCGATTGGTCTTCATCAGCAGAGGTGCATACACAGCAGTACACGTCAAGCTGATACCCGCATAGTTCACGTAACATGCCCCTGTTGTTGGATGTGCGGCCATGGACAACACAACTATAAATTCCAAAAGAATACCGAAGAGGATCATTGAACTAAGCTCGCGACTCGTAGCGCGGATTAGTTTGTCATCGCGATGTACGTAGAATAAAAGAAAAATCACTACACCGATGAGAATGCCGAGTGATGAAAAAGTACAGAGTACGATAGAGATGTTATCGCCGTAAGACATAGATTCTGGTGTGATGAGATGACAATGGCTACGGTTATCGTCAGGCCATTGGAATTTCGGACACTTCATACACTGGCGGGTTTGGCTGCGGTTTTTAAAATTGATTTTCGTGACACTTATTTGATTTGGGCCGCATTTTCGACATTCCCAACAACACGAATCCTTACGGAAGTAGTATTCTTCGCCTAAGCCACACGAATCACCGCAGTTTGAAGTCACGTTCAAGCTCAATGAATTTGTACTCTCGTTTGTGATTACCAATGAACGTGTTTTCCTGTCCCATGTTCCAAGACGATTACTCATTAACTTACCGTTGCGATTCTCTAACTGAACAATTTGAAACTTTCCCAAAATGTCCCCACTTTCGTCGAATTCAACCAATCCGCTCGACCCGCTGAAGTTAACTTTCAGAAGTGCTTTTAACAACATGGGACCTTTTGTGTTATTGACGATACATGCTTCCGTGACTTCTCGGCAGTTTTGTTTAATAAGTCCGTCCACTGCATACGCAGACGACCAAACGGCGTCCATAACAAGGGAAGCAGATATGTTTGGAATACTAAGAAATTCACTATCATTGTATTTGCGTCCATTATCACGTAAATATTCACTGAATGCTTCCGAGTTTGTCGTATGCGGTAGCGCTAGAGTCAAAGAAACTCCTGACTTTTTCACGGTTTCAAAAGCTAAACCAAACGCCTCTGAACCGACTATATAAAATTCCTTTGTTGCATTATTTCGAACCAAAGCGTTCAGAAAATCAGTAGTATACTGTACCCCCAAATAAGCAACAACAACGCTCGATCGTTTGTGTTTTCGTAATTTTTTAATAATTTCATCAAATTTCCCAGGGTTCATACTGTCGTCTGTTTCCAATGCCACAGCTAAACAGATGTTCCTTTCTTTCAAATCGCCACGCAAGAGTTTCATCCCGTCCCTCCCGTAGACATCCGTAGAGTAGACGCTTGAGACAAGAGTCCACTTGTTATGTGCAAGCAGGTCAGCGATGGTGTGGACCTGGAATCGATCTGGTGCAATCGTCCGAAGGAAGTAAGGAAACTCGCGTTTTTTGCTAAGGACATCCGCGGTAGAGGAATAACTAATGTGTGGTATCTTGAACAAACCCAGAATATTGGCCATGATTTTAGTCCGTTCGCTAGTCAACGCCCCAATCACACCTATGACGTCATAATACTGTATGTTGTCCGCGTCTACAACATCGCTTGCAGGCGGCACGGGTGGTTGTGACATCTCGCAAGTTGTTTGTCGGAAGTTTGGCGGCATGAATTGTAAGGACCTTCCCAGCGTAATTTTATTTGAGTGGCAGTCGTCTAATATGACGTATCCCAGTTTGATGTCCTTTAGAATACTTTGGTTTTCATTCACCATTTTAACAGCGTACATCAACGCGTCTGCGTGCGTTTGTAAATCCTCCGAAAAGTTAGTTTTACTGCAGGTGTCTATATCTTTGCCATGGGAATGTATTGACATAATTGCCCCTAAAGTGATGTTTACGTGATCGGTGGATATCATTTTCATTGCGTGGTTGTAAGTGTCAGGGAGGAATGCGCATACAGGGACGAAACCATACGACGTCAGAGAAAGGGACAGGACTAAGTTTAAGAAGATGCACATTATAACCTATATATAAATGTTATGTTTAGTTATAGCAGTAAGTTGTAGACTATCTTATCAATTTTGCATTATAAATTAGTTATATATAATTTAAATTACAATACTTTATATAACAAATAGGCCTATCTTAACTTATCTCAAACTGTGCACTAGATAAATAATCATTTCCTAAGTAATATCAAATGAGGCCATTGACTATAACATATACTATGCCTATAGTCTACGCGGATATTCTATAATAAGACTTGTATCACAATGTAGCCCTACACCATATACGAAATCATGATTTGACATATTCTAATTTAGTCGCACGAATATTACTTCAACGGCGATAAGTCAACATCCGACACACGAATATTGTGGACAAAACCCTTCATATAATACTCAATCAAGGATATAATATTGTCCATTTGTGCGTTCCAAGAGAAGCCATGTATCTATACCAATGACAGGAAACGTCGGCGCAATCAAACCTCTGAAAGTGCGACTTCAGAAATCTATTGACCAACGGAATCCGGGATGGATACCGAAGTGATTTACGTCAGTTGCTGTGATTTACAGTGTTGTGTCGATTGACTCTAAGTGATTGCGTATTTCCGACATTGTAATGATTGTATTGCATTATTGACTAAATTAATGTGTGTTGTATCATTCGCTTAATTTGAACAAACGGATATGTCTTTCGCGAACATGATTAATAATGATGAATAATTAAAAATATGCATCCATTAGATGGACCATGTTATATAACACCGCGTTGGCAACACACAGCACCATGGCATATATCATCTAGTATGGGCTACCGATTAAATGCATCGTCGTTGCGGGATCGAGATTCGAGAGCCTGCCGTTCGGAATGCGCAGCGCTCCCCAACGTTTTATATTTATGACACTATACTCATCCGGCATTCTAGCAGTTTGCCAATTTGAGGCACTTCCGTTTGGGTTATGCAATCGCCCTACAATTCCTCATACGGAAATATGAGAGTTCGGTTCAGTTTATGTGAGGAAGGGTGGAACCGCTTCGCGTCGGCCACTTTGCGGAACCCATTGCGATACCATCAGTTAGCCTACATCGTTACTATGATAACATTATGTCATATCTAGTTTAACAATAGCCCCAGGTATATCAGTGGATACCGAAGTGATTTACGTCAGTTGTTGTGATTTACAATGTTGTGTCGAATGACTCTAAGTGATTGCGTATTTCCGACATTGTAATGATTGTATTGCATTATTGACTAAATTAATGTGTATTGTATCATTCGCTTAATTTGAGCAAACGGATATGTCTTTCGTGAACATGATTACTAATGATGAATAATTAAAAATAATGCATCCATTAGATGGACCATGTTATATAACACCGCGTTGGCAACACGCAGCACCATGGCATATATCATCTAGTATGGGCTACCGATTAAATGCAACATCGTTGCGGGATCGAGAGCCTGCCGTTCGGAATGCGCAGCGCTCCCCAACGTTTTAGATTTATGACACTGTACTCATCCGGCATTCTAGCAGTGTGCCAATTTGAGGCACTTCCGTTTGGGTTATGTAATCGCCCTACAATTCCTCATACGAAAATATGAGAGTTCGGTTCAGTTTATGTGAGGGAGGGTGGAACCGCTTCGCGTCGGCCACTTTGCGGAACCCATTCCTATGTATACCATCAGTTAGCCTATACATCGTTACTGCTGTAATATGATAACATTATGTCATATCTAGTTTAACAATAGCCCCAGGTATATCAGTCAAATCGCCCGACACCTTGTAGTGGGGGTCTAGTCAAAGACCAAACCTGTTACTCCCTCAAACAACATTAACCCGATGTTGCACCCTAATGAGGCTACAACAGAGTTACAGAGGGACGGAATGCCTCCTGGCTCCTCTGGTGAGGTTTTCACGGTTTCACCCCGCCACACCTATGAGAATTTTAACTAGTTTTCCTTCTCTAAGAGAGTACTGTGTGGGCTATGTCAATTGCTTAGTTTATTTAGCCTAGCCTAGCCAACGCATGTGGATGACAGCGCAGCCTACACCGATAACATACTTTTAAACAAATCACCATGACTACAGCGTATTATGGTATACGGAAACCAGCAAAAACCGGGGCAGATTGATTTTTTTATCGACCACAACTCGAAGAAACCACGCATGAAACTTTATATGGATGCTACAACGTCCCTCTGCGCCTGAAAAAATCTGTGACCCGTGCAAAAATGTATATCACAAATGTATTCGCACATCACTTATTGATATAAGATCCTACAGTGACCATGGTATTTAATATTGTCACCGAAGCCCTGCGTGTTTGGGTCAGTCAATCCCGCGCGTGGTCAGGGCACCACGATCCGTCGAGCAGCGTGTACGGTATACCTGGCGATGTATTGACCGCACTGCTGGGGATGTTAATAACTTAAGTAACGTACTTACTTCCGATGTTTCGTGGTCGCGTTATTACTGTAAGTCCATCGTAGATCTTTAGAGCCCCCGAAGAGAAGAGCCGTGGTTAAATGGGTCACCAATCATATAGAACGTCTACTGTTTGCTGTGTGTCTTTATATCGATATATTAAGTAGTACTATGCATGGCGAAATGTTCACCATGCTATCACATGACTACATTGCTCGGGTGTAATCCAACTATATATCGCAAAATGATAGGCCTAAACTGAGGCGCATGGAGCATTATCGCTGAAACGTGGTGGTTATCCCGGATTTTCACTCTTCGCAACTTTCTTCCCCGCAGTCACAAAACTGCAACGTTCTCCCATGATATCACGTCTATTGCTAGGTATCTCTACTTCAGAGTTGGTTAATCCTGGGTGATTTGAGGCATAGTGATTCACTGCTGTGACTATTACACTTGTTTGGGGCGACTCACTTACATACTTCATCGTCGATCGTTGACAGCCGACGCTGGAAACATCTCCCTCCATCCAACACGGTCGGTAATCAACTAGTTGACAGTTTTTGCATCCGGGTCGGCACACACATCATATCGTGCTTCAGGGAATCGGATCATTTGGTTTTTGATCCTCCGATAGGACTGCGCCAACCATCTGCATTAGGATCAAAATCATAGACACAATGGGTTGTCATGAATGGGGCGTACGCAGGACGTCGTCGTTGGCGGAGAAGAGGCGATGCCGTCGGTTGCTTGGTCATTTGCCGGATAGACAGGTTATTTATGTGCTGTTGTCGCGTAATTCGGATGCGCGACGGCGTTGGCGGCGATCAGCGAGAGGGGTATAGCCCGGGCCTCGATCGGAGCCACGGAGGAGGACAGATAGAATGAGTTCATTATCATGGAGATTAAGCTCCTGTGTTTCCGGAAGAGATGTGGGGGTGACAGACGACACGTGGCACCGGCAGCTTTCGAGATGCGAGATGATATTATATCACGAGGGGAAGATCCATCCTTCCATGGTCTGGAGAGATTGCCATGAGTGACAAATCTAGAGGACGCGACTCACCTTATCTAACTTACCTAATTAAAAACAAGCTGGAAAATAAAAAATCTGACGACCTGGCAATCAAGTTCGATGTATACGGTATAGGTAGTGACCGTGACAAAAATCTATTCCACATTCATTGCACGATTGCAAGTTATGCAAGGCTGGTGTTTTATACTCTCGTGTTACGATGATCACCTTTACATTTGCGCAAACACAGACAAATTCACACAGACTGCAATTCAGGTCAGGTCATACCATACTAGTTCATACCACGCTATACTGTAGGTCCTACCAAAAGGAGATGACTAATACAATCGTTATTAGCCTGTGTTACCATATACGTAGTGAGTGCTACCAATTGTAAACACACACTAGGATTTTCGTATAGGCTATATTCACTCTTGTGCCCACCTATTGTATTTGGTAGACAGCTCAGAAGGTTGGGGTGCGTCTGATTCGTATTGCGAAGATCGTGGATTCGTTTCCCAAACCGAGCTATCCGCGTATCCTTGAGCAAGTTGGAATAACATAGGCGATGTAAATTATTTTTGTGACGCTAATACACTATGCTCTCCTCTAACCCCACCCATAACACTACCCCTAGACTGAAAACATTTAGATACTTTTTAAAGAAAAGTGGTTTCCACAACCGCTCCACCGAACCGCATCGTTCGCCAAGGACCGTTCACCAAGTGTAACACGAACAGTGGACACCATATCAATAACTCACGATAACAGTATAGGACAACGTACAGTACGAGTATGATATGTAATTTGCACGCGGGATAACGTTCCACGATCCGTGCAGAAATGAGATTATGGATTCGTCTTTCACCTGTCACCTAATACATGGCCATAAGCGTCGCACTACGTAGCACCACTTGTGACCAACACTATAATATAGCCACCACTATACGAAATCTAGACCATGACGATATATCACAGTAATATTACGGCCACTGTCACCATGGGGGACAGGCGCAGAAAATAGATTAGCCTATATTATACAGTACACCGTTATACACGAGGCAAGGCTGCGATCATTCTGAGGAAGTTAGGATGGCGTGGCAATAATTAGAATGGAGCTGAATTGGGAGTCTGCGTAGATGCTGTCGGTCACGTCCTTATCTCCATGGACAACGACAAAGATTACATGGAATCATCCGGGATACATACCGACAAATTCGTCGCATTTTGGGTGTGAATCGTCGTTGTTTTGGATTTATTGAGTTTTATCGAGATAGAAGAATAACGAACGATCGCCATACACGCGTATTCTCGGCCTAGAATGGACTATAATAATCCGTCTACAATTACTTCATGTCAGGAAATCAAATAAGATGATCCGGAGATGAATTAGTCGTATCTATGTCTGGACACGCATCCGCGGAAATTATAATGTTTGGAACGATGTTGGTTAATACGGATTAGTTTACAAACAGTTGCATGTACTCACACAGTATTCTCTGTGTACACGCTTGTGGAAATTGGATTAGCTACTCTGCGAGTCTTTATTCTGTATTCTGGATAGATTGGATTGTTGGACATGTTGTCTTCTGTAATTGGATGTGTCTCGCTTTCTGTCTGCTCGTCTCTGTCGGCAAAATTGTCGTCCTATTTACAAGACAGTCTTCAAACAAAACGGACCCACAGAGACTTTAGAGCGCACATTCTCACTACACAACACGATCCGTGTTTAAGAGTCTTTAAATAATTTACGACCATCCTCAAATGCCCCTCCAAATACCCAAGATAATGACTCCCATCACACTATCTCGCACTTAGGAGATTATACTTGACGCAATAATAGGACAGTATTCCCTACATAGTGACATTAAAAGTTAAGAGTGATGCCGACCTCCAAAATTGTGAGTGTCACCTTCAAAAATGGTGACACATGTATGTATACATGTTCATAGTTTGTATGTACATGTTCAAGTATTATTACAGTATGCTACCCCCATGATACATCCTAGTGGAAATATATAATTCCGGCAATTTACGTCGATCTCGGTTCGATAAACCTTACACCGAATAACATCGCGCATCTATACCGTTTCCATAATATGTCGTGTGCATAAACTAGCGATCAATTTTAAATCACTTCGATTTGAATAAGCGACATGCGGAAACCGTATAGATGCGCGGTGTAAATTTATAGAACCGAGATGGATGTAAATTTTAATTTTTAAAACATTTTAACTACGCGAAATCATTTGTCACTCGAACCACAGACATCGAGAATAGTATAGCCTACTAGAAGTTAGAGAAGAATGTAACACTGCTTTCAAGCTTTATAATATGTATTGAATTTTGACTGTATGAAATGTCATGGCCTAGATATGAAACAAATGCGTACAGCTCCTCGGTGGCTCGTAAATTTATAATATTTTACTATGAGAGGTATGATTTGTTATTAATTATTCTAATGTATCTATTAGTAGTATAGTAGGTATAATATGTCCGTATACAGGTGCTATATGCTAGCTGTAATGTTTTAGAGTCCATGTAATAACCTGTAAGAATGGCACAAATTCCAATGTTATAATTTATGCATATACGTAGAGTTAATTGCTTGAGGTAATACTGTTGGTATAGCAAATTTCAAAACTAAATAATTATTATTGAATTATTATCATGCAAAATTGGCTGAAATGTACGATATGAGTAAATTGTACCGGTATATTATAATTTATATGTTTGTATATATCACTTTGTAAAACTGATATGTAGCTAGGCTACTGTAATCAGCCTCCACGTGCCTAAATAAAATCCCATCTTCACGCTATCGGTCTGGTATTTTATGTCAATTTTGCAAAGTGATAGGCTTTAATTTAGCAAATTAGAAAAATGACTTGGTTGTCCACTACGATGTGATCTGATTGACCTTTGACCTGTCTTCAGACATCGACGCATCGTCTTCGTCCGTCATCATTGTGGGAATTCTCACGACCACCTTCCGACAGAAGGACACGTGTTTCCGCGTCGGCGTCTCTTCTGTGGTGTCGTGAGCCCGGTGGAGCTTGTGAATGATGCTGGCCACGTGATGCACACTCGACACTTCCTTCAAGACGTCACGCATATTTGTGTGATCAAACCATCCCATACTGACGTCATGAATGTGTGGTTTTATCGGCGTCTGTTCGGCGCTGCCCGCCTTCGCCGCCAAACTATCAATAATCGGCGAGCATGACACATCTGCTTCGTACTGTTCGTAGTGCTTATCGCGGAGGTGCGGGAAATAACTTCCCATCGAGGGCACTTCCAGGGTTCGAGTTGGTCGCTTCAGGACAGATTTCAGTCCCTTCTCTGTCACTGGATCGACACACTCCGTACACATCGCAACGTGTTTCTCGTAACTTCTTGTTGGAGCGGGCCAGAACATATTTTTCGACGACGCTTTGTTGTTTTTCGTCAACTTTTCTACACGTTCTCGTATGCTAGGCAAATCGTTAGGTGTATCCGTAATATGTGCAGTTATCTTAGGACTGCGTGTGTTTTGTCTAGACCGTACATTTCTCCTATATTTTTCATACTCTTTCGGTATATCATCGCTACTTTTTGCGTTCGATCTACTTCTGACTTCATCTTCGTAGTGTTTATGAAAGCCAGCGAAACTCGATGTTTTAGAAGTGGACGAATTCGAGTTGGGGGAATTGACCGGCGATCTTCCGTCGGGAGAATTCGGCGATTCTTTGCGTTCTAGATTCCACGGCCGCAACATTGGAAAACCTTTTATCTTCTTAGCAACATCCACGTGGCCAAGTTTTGATTTGGTCGAATCCCCTTCGGAGTCGATGGGTTTTCGAGAACTATTTTGGCCGCCATCGTTTTTCGTTTTTATTTCTTTGCTTTTAGTTTTCCTAATTGTTTTTTTAGTTTCCGCGGATGGATTCGCGTTACCAGACGAGTTTATTAACCTAGTGTGGTCATTCTCATTTTGATCGCTCGCCAATATAGCCTTTGCCGTCTCTTTCAATTCCAAATGTAAATTGGCATGTTTATTAGACAAATCCGGCTGTATCGATAAAGTTGCCTTCTTTGTAACATTCTCCTTATCGCCCATGTTTACATTGTTACAATACCGCACCTTGTCTATAACCGCCAGCTCTTCGCTATCCCAACAAATATCTTTCTTGGCGATCTCTAACCGCGAGTTTTTCGAAACGCGCGTACTTTCTCGTAAACTTATAACTGATTTATAGAAGTTTTTCGCCGACGACGATTCGAAATTACGAGAAACGTTTCGACTTTTGGTCGTAGATCTGTTATTACGTCGAAGTTGCGGATTATGCTGTTTTGGAGGATCGACTTCGTGTTGGTCAGGCTGTTTGGATTTCGTCTGTCGATAGAGAATCGGATCTTTACCAATCTCTATATTGTGACTACTAACTATATTTGTGTCATCCTTTTTCGTCGTATTACTACCCTCCGATGGTTCGTCACAGCTGGAATCTCCACCTTGTTGAAGTGTTAACTTGTTACAGTTGTCTGAGACATTGACGTTATGGTCGCCATTGTTTTCGTCTTTCTTTTTGTGAATCGTCCTTTTACAGTTATCGGAAACCTTGAAGTTATGATCGCCATTGTCTTCGTCCCTCTTTTTGTGAATCGTTCTTTTCACACATTCTTGATCTTTATCATCCAAATCTCGTGTGGAAACCTCCCAAGCTGTGTTACAACCGTCTGATTCCCCATGATCAGCATCCGATGAAGAATCGCTGAACTCATCGAAACAGAAAACGTTACTCGGTTTCGGAGATTCAACTACTCCCGTCATCTTGTTTGTCGCAGCGTTTCTTTTCGTCGCGAAACCTCGAGGACTAACTCTACTCGCTTCGTTAAACCTGTCGACCACACCCGCATCCCCATTATTTATCCCAATTCCGCTTACGTTCAAAATATTACCGAGATGCGCCGTGTATTTCTTGTATGTGTAGTCTAGGATATCTCTGTCTGTCTTACTGCGGTGTGTCGATTCTATCGAAGACACACGTGGTTTTCCCAAGCACGAATTTGCGCGACGGAAGTCTGTAAACTCTGTGTATAATGTACTGCAAGGCCGCGTTTGGGAAGATGCGGAACGTCTGGTTGGATCCGATGACATATTCACAATAATTGACGGTTCTTTTATGATAATGGGCTATACTCAGTATGAAATATCTACGAAACGTTTTTGCAACGAGAAATATTTTAATTCGCGGTCTACTCTACACAAAATGACGTCGCTTTCGAAAGTAAAGGCATACTTTTGAAATCGAGCACCTTTTTTAGAATGGGTATCATATTGACCAACCGGTCAATATAACGGGTCAATATAGGGTATTATTAACCGGCCCTAAGCCAATCAAAATGCGCGTTACATCTGTGATATGTAATAATAATTATTATTGCAAAA
>WNLI01190300.1:0-13351 GCA_025802215.1 Wirenia argentea | reverse complement strand
AGTATATGAATTTTCATGAATATATTCAATATATTAATGATTTTATAGTACTTTATGTAGGGTGTTGGTTTTTTTTTGAACACCGTGTATATTCCTTTAACCTGTTGCTTTAACAACTGTTTGTATTGGTGAGATTACGATCGATGTGATTTTATAAGTCAAAATAGATCTAGGGTAAATCATTTTTTCATGTACACATATTGTCATTATCAATTAAAGTGCATGTTTCTGACATTTTTGTCAAAGCATTGAATGATATTATAATTGATAGTCAATTACACATCTAGGTAAGGTGAGCAGCTAAACTGCATAAAATCCATGGTAATTTTGAATAAAATTAAAATATTTTTTCCCTAAATGTAACATCTTTTTAGGGTATTATAGGCCTATTAGGGATATCCCGACTTTTTAATATCTACAATATCTTTGCCATTCGTCTTTGTGAGGTTTTTATACACCATGCATGTTTTTTTATTTGTGTTTACTTGTATATTATACTAGGCATCATAAAAAACCTTACTTCGGGATATTTTCCATTATAACATTGTCAGAATTACTGTTAGATATATCCTCATAATGTCTGCATTTCTCAAGCGATCATAAGTTATTGCATGATGATGATAATGATACCATTGGAAAGAGGAATCTTTTTTTTTCTACCTATCTACGAGATTCTGGCACCTGCTTCCGAATAAAGACGTGGTTACCGTTTACGTAAACTTCACAACTTCACACTATTTACGGTTTCATATAAATTATATTATTTCGTAATCAATCTGGTATTTTCGATACATCACACACGTACGATACAGCTACATTTCAAGTCAGAAGATCGAGTATTCTTATTCTTATCGGTAGTTATAGCTTGCACAATACCAAATATAATTATCATCTAAATCCAAACAAGTAACCAAACTTAATCTTAAACTGATTATCTCCAACATGAACTATTGATGTCATCAATGTCACCTATTTTAGGAAGTCTCGTTAAAGGAGTGAATCCTCATCTGCATGACAGTATACCCTTACAGTATCTGTATTTCTTAGCCAATCACTCATTAATTTACACTGAATACATTTTCTTTCATGCTGTACATGAAATTATATCTGCATCCAAATTACAAATATATCAATATTAATTTTACATAAACGTGCATTTTTACGCGCCAAAGAACGAAAAAATCATTGTTTGCATAAACGGTAACCACGTTTTTATTCGGAAGCGTATGTACGAATTTTGCATATACCCAGAAAGACAATTTATTCCTATTTCCAACGGTATAACATAACTTATGATCGCATGAGAAATGCAGATATTAAGAGCATAATATGTAACAGTAATTTTGACAACTTTAGAATGAAAAATATACTGATGTATATTTTTTATGACGCTTAGTATACATACGATAATATTTATATGTGATACAGTATGGACATTGTATGGTATGTGTTAACATAAATTTTTGTACTATTCAACACACTTGAAATTCAATTTTTTTACTTGTCTTTTGACAACATTTGAAAAATTACCTACATTTTGGTTTGTATAAAGGAGTTAGTAGATGGTAGTCACTTTTTAATTTTTTGTATGTGTATGATAATGTGCCAAGTGTATGTAGCCTAGTACCAGAACAATCGTATAAGTATTTTCAACCATAAAAATTGTTCACTATATAATTCACCTATAAAACATTTTGCCAGTCAAAATACAGTATTAAATGTAATATTTCTGCTAATCATGCATATAATATACATTTATAATTTACCATACTGTACATGTGAAATCATGGCCATTATGTACATTACATACTGTACCAGTACATCGAAAAACATAATTCAGATTGTGTATCTTACTTACATCTACATTTTGTTTGAGAGTAGATATTTTTGCAAAAAAGATATCTCATCTCTATTGTTTTATTATAAAACTTTAATATATTTAATGCACACAATGCTATCATTAAATTTTGTTATATGCAGTAACTCCTTGATTGCCAAAGACATATAATGCGTATATATAATGTCATGAGAAGATGTAATTAAATATCCTTGCAGTCAAAGAGTTAATGTGGCGAACTGCAAAAAATACTCAATGTTTAAGTTTTTAGTAAAATTGAAGTGAAAACAGGAACTACCCTTTGTATGTTTATATTCATGAAATATTATAATAAACATAAAAGCGCTCATATTAATTGTAACAATTATTTTAGGTAGGTATATGATTTTTTTACACTTTTTATGATCAAATAGCCATATCGTATAATGCATAATCGGTATATTCGCACCAATTTTATATAATGCACCGGTGTATATGTTGTAGCTTTTACTGTGATATGTCTTGTAATATTGTTAGTTTTAAAAGCCAATCATTAATTTATATTGTTATTATTCGTGACTATTTCAAAATCATAAATTTGACATGTTGGTGTGGTAAATGAGTGGCTTTTATAAAACTGATTTGTTATATTTATTTATTTGTTACATGTTTGCTAAATGTTGTATCATAGCACCTTTTAAATGTATGTTTGTTATTTATGCCATATACGTATATCAGTATTCGCACGCAATAATATTTGTTAGTAGGTATATTTTTTTAAATCATACATTATTTTTCATGCTTTTATTGTTTTGTTTATAGGATATGACAATAATAATTGTAATCATTATATCGCCATATGCCATCCCTAAAATGGCAGTTAATAATATAAAACCATCAAAATCAACTTGTATTTATTGAATGATCTACTGCTAACTCTAACTTCTCGTAACTAAAAGATATACAAGTACAGTAGATATCATACAATTCATAAATGTACTATACACAAGGACTATACACCATACACACCATGTGAAAATTTTCGCCATTTTTTCCTCACAGTATACTGGTCAAAAAAAGAAAGCGCCACCTATAAAAAATATAATATTGAAAGTGGCCCGCTTCTTTTTTTACCAGTATATTTAATTTCTGTTTTGAAGTTTACATTAATTATTAAATTATTATATTTTACTGTAAATCGTCAAAAAAATCATTGAAAATTACCACTGATGAAAATCCCGTGGATAATTGAAATGAACAAAATTAATAGTCAATTTATTTTCGATACAATTACAATTTACACGATACTTAAAAAGTAACAATATAATAATAATTTTGTTTATTTGCTGAATATTATCTGTGATACATATTTGATTTATGGTTAGTGTAATTTAGACAGGAAGTTTTATATTGTAAGAGAATGTGACGTATTGTAGACCACAACCTGATATTTTTTATATAACATTCTATTTTAATAGCATGCATCATATTATCGTTGTCTTAAATTGTTTCTTATATATGATTTATCATACAGTAATATATGATTATTTTTCATGTCAGTCTGACAGTCTCAATTACAGTTCTACTAATGTGGAATATATATGGGTATTATTTACAAACTGGCCATAATTATTATAATAATACATCCAGTTTTTTCTCTGTTTCATAAGATGTATCAAGCATCTAAAATAATGACGTAGGTCACTACTATGTACATTTTGTCGCAAAGTGTACCGTATCCACAAATACATATTCATGCACCTAAAATGATCATCTTTTTAAATCGATTTAAGTTTACATACAAATATGATACATAATGTATGCATGTATACTATATAGAGTACAATAGAATACATGGTGGCAGCAATGCGCCATAATTTTGTACATACGTATATACATCATAATGTCATATGTGATGTCATATGACACGACACATGACGTATGTTATGTAATGCCAGTGTAATTTCATGACACATGTCGTACATCGTGTATTACATGACACATGTCATAATAATGATATGTCATCTCATATGACATGTGTCATAAATGTTTAATGAAATGACATGACATACGACGTGACATAATGCCTTATGACACGACGCATGCCATGGCACATGACATGGCGCATGACATGACACACGACATGACACGAGAAATGGCATCACATGACACATTACGTGACACATGACGTGACATATGACATGACACATGACATGGCACGTGACATGACACATGACATGACACATGACCATGACATGACACATGACATGACACATGACATGACACATGACATGACACAACATGACACACGGCATGGCATACGGCACGACATGACACATGACATGACACATGACATGACACATGACATGACATGACACATGACATGACACATGACATGACATGACATGACACGTGACATGACATGACACATGCCATGACACATGACATGACACATGACATGACACATGACATGACATGACACGACACATGACATGGCACATGACATAACGCATGACATGATACATGACATGATACATGACATGATACATGACATGAGACATGAGACATGACACATGACATGACACGACACATGACACGACACATGACACGACACATGACACGATATATGACACATGGCATGAAACATGGCATGACAATGACATGACACACATCATGACACACGACATGACATATGACATGACATAATTATGACATGACACATGATATGACACATGACGACACATGACATGACACATGGCATGAAACATGACATGACACATGGCATGACACGACTGACACATGGCACGACACATGACATGTGACATGACACATGACACATGGCACGACACATGACATGAGTCACATGGCACGACACATGACATGAGTCACACAACACATGACCTGACACATGACATGTATATTGTCTGACTTATATGTCACACTCACTACAGGGATTAGATTGTGGAGTGGCCCATAAACTTGTATTGTAATGCAGTGAATGCACACCCCTATTTTATTGTGCTTCATTGTGGTAATATGATTCATAAGGTTGGCATAATAAGTAGCTGGTGTATCATTATTAATGACGTCTGAACATTTACGTTTATAGTAAGAGGATCAGTAATTATTTAGAGCAGAGGTACACATTTCATATTACCAGCTGTGTACTGTAGACATGGTTATTTTCACCGGTGTACATTTTAGCTTGTACACAATTATATTTACAATTTTGTGGATTTTAATTTAAAATCGAAATTTAGTGTAATAAGTTTGTTACCAAAATCCATTCAAAACAAATAATCAGTAGTATCAACGTTTACCGTAAAAACCGTTATTTGACGATATTGTCATCATCAGACATGACTTATAACAACAGATATGCATTTGATTCATTTCATTGTTACAATCATGCCTAAATGTGCCGCAGGCCACCAGTGCTTTTGGCGCAGAGGCGGCTTAATGTATTGTTGATGGTTGTCACAGCTGTTGATGTATTTATCAATGCACTCATGGGGAACGGGATTATTGATCGATTCATTGTGTTTCATAAAATTCATCAAAATTTTGCCTGGCTTAATTGCACTCGTCAGTCGTCGTGTTTTCGTATTGAGTAGATTTTATGAATATTTTATGAACGTATACATACGTACACACACATTACACGATAGACTGATAGACTGTGTATATCAAAGATAGGTGAAATTTAAATCTGCGAATACGTGTTCACTAAAATTTTGTATGGTGTAGCAACAAGTTTGTAGCAGCTCAAGTGTTTCGTTACAAGAAACATCTCTTTACTTTATTAGAAAAGTTAGTGGCAGTCGCAACAAAACTTGTGACTTGTAATGTGAGCAGTTTCAAAAGTGGTCAATGGTTGCAACAAATCTTGTGGCCTTCATTTGTTATGTAAAAGTACCATAGTAGTACTGGGCAGATTTGTATGAAAACTTGTGGCATAGATATATGATAATTATATTATGTTTGTTAGAAAAGTAGCTAGTTGAGACATCGACTATTACAAAAGAAAACTTGAGAGCTACAAAACTTGATCATCAAGTTGGTGTTGCAACAAAGCTAATTGGTACACCGGTGAATATTTAGTCTCATACAGTGTGTCACTGTGTAATATTATACCCTTGACATTTGTTGACCAATTGTTGTTATGTCTATGCTGTAATAAAACGATTGGCATACAATCAAGTGTAACAGACGGTTATTATGTAAAATGTTGTGCTTACATTGATTCATTACCAGTGTTCACACTGGGTATAATCTGGTTTGGTTTGTGCCCGACTAATCCCAACTATGTGCCAATTTGTTGGGACAGTATACAATTTCAGTCATTGCAGATTTATGACATAAAAAAGGTGACACTACAAATTACCTAGAAATGTGAATCTACTTGAAAAAGCTCGGTGAAAAGCTAATGAAAAAC
The DNA here is from genome assembly GCA_025802215.1 of Wirenia argentea. Lineage (NCBI taxonomy): Eukaryota > Metazoa > Mollusca > Solenogastres > Pholidoskepia > Gymnomeniidae > Wirenia > Wirenia argentea. Next base: position 7,100 of record WNLI01190300.1, on the reverse strand, counting down.
TAGACGAAGATGATAGATGATATAAGATGATATAACTGAAAATAAAGAGATCAAACGATCGAACAAACATTCTGACATTTGTAGTTTGTACACGTTTTTGTGACTTCACTAGTTGATCGTGTGTGTACTGCTTGGTCACGAGACTTCAACTAAAACTCGCACTTTGGACATTTTGTGTTGATGCACCGGAGCAGAGATGGATAAACCGTGAGTATCCCTAATACCCTATATAAAATTATAGCAATGGGAGATGTTTAACGATAGATCATAGAAACGATTTTGTCATCAAAATTAATTCCATCTAGGAAATTCTATATTATATGGTTTATATCTATGTTTGAAACACTGAGGAAGAACTTTATAGTTGTATATGTCTGCCAAAATCGTGACGTCCTAAAAACAAGACAAAAAATAAGAAACTGTAATTTCCTGTAATTTTTGTCGTTGTCAATGGAGATAAGATAATCATAAAGAACCCGGATGTTACAGACTGATTCTCCACGCAGTGTCATTCCTAACATCTCCCATTAGCAATTTAGCATAGCGGTTTATTCTGGAGTGGATGGAACAGGACCATATCCTAGTGTCACTATGGCATATGGATTGTGCCAGTGCAAGAAGCGTCATCCTAGTGACTGCCCGTGGCTAACACTGCAACCTATGTTCATTGTTCAACACATAAACATATAAAGGTGACTGAAAGCTAGATGGTGGGGAAACCAGGATACCCGGAGAAAACCAACGGACATGGGCAGGATATTTCTTACTTCCATGATCCTGTGATATAATAAATATTGGCAGGGCGAGGGTTAATCCGTCTAATAAATTCACAAATTGATACGGCATATAAATTTTAATACCGTGTATAAATAATATAATACATATTATTAATTATACATATTATTTATTTAGATAAGATTTAGATAAGCTTACTTATATATGCTTATTTTGATGGGACTCTCTAGTGTGTAGATAAGATTAACTCAGTTGGTTAGGCCAGTATAAGCAATGTTCAGCAGTTACAGTATTATCATTTGTAACTTGGATATCTAGACCTACCTATTTTCACGAACAATGACAGTGTACATGTAAGTACTGTACTGTATATATATTTTTACGATACAGTACTTGATTTGTATTAAAAGTACAATAAATTTAGCAAAAAAGCATTACGGCATAAAATAAATAAATGTGTGTATTTATAAATATAAATACACCATCGAACGGGAAGACAATGGCACCTTACCTTTTCTAGATATGAAAATCACCAATGAAAATGGTACGTTATCTTCAACGTGGTATAACAAGCCTACCGATACTGGTTTAATCATGAACTTTCACGCCCTGGCCCCAAAACGATATAAAAGATCGGTAGTCGCAGGATTTGTTTATCGAATTTATAATGCCTGCAGTTCGTGGAAAAACTTTCATAACAGTTTAACAAAGGCTAAACAGATCCTTGAAAAGAACCAGTACCCTCCCCCGTTTTATGAATCTATCATTGAAGACGCGTTGAACAATATCATAAAGAAAGAACAAGGTAACTCAACCAAATCACCAGAAAGTAAATCTAACAAATCAGATAACCCCAAGTGTCTCTTGTTTGTTCAGTACAGAGGTAAAATAACGGAAGACTATGCTCGGACATTACGTAAATGTCAGGTACCCTGTACAGTTATACTGACTCTACGCAAGACTAAAACAATGTTACCATCCCTGAAACCACCCGTTGAGAAAAACTGCAGATGCGGCGTTGTTTACAAACTCACTTTCCACGCTGCAAGACGGACTATGTCGGACAAACCAGCCGACATTTTACACATTTACAATCCCGCTTTAGGGAGCACATGAATAAGAACTCGCCTGTATGTAAACACCTAGAAGAATCATTATCCGTAGACGACACTGGCATTTTAGTCTCCACCGCTAGGGGTGAAGCATTCCTAAATTGCATTGGAAGTTCTTTCGATAAATGAGTTAAAACCAAAACTGAACACGAACGATGAATATAGGACTATAGGACATTTCAATTTGGTTGTAGTTCGCAGTTTTTCTAATCTCCGAACTGGGTTCATCATTCGGTTCATTTCTTCATTTTCTGTCTATACCATATTATTATGATACTCATATTATGATTTGTTTGTAATTTGTGTATGCATATGTTTCAGTTTCTGAAGATGTCAATATTATGCCGAAAAATTTCAAGTAAAATGCATTGTCGTATTTTCAATCTCATATACCGTACATTTTATATATACCACACTTGCAGAATGTTCATGTCGTCATGCAAGAATCTCGCATTATGCCATATACACATTTCGGGGAACCTGGAGTAGCAACTAGCAACCATTTTATGCAATATACCGTACATAAACAATCCCTTCATGTATAACACGTCGTTCCTTTCCAGCGACACTCCCATAATATACTCCGATATGGATAATACTGTTTCCCATTGCATGTCAAATTCAATGTCATTTCGATAATCACCCAATAATATTCCCAAGGCTATGTACAGAATTTATCGCTCGTGACAGATAATTGATGCAAATCGCGTTATCATGGCGGTTGTTGTTGTCCCACTGTCCCGATCCAACACAAATAACAGTCACAAATCACGATGTATGGTGTTCTTCTTTTATCATTTATGCATAACGCCTATTGTATGTAATGAGCTGAGTGGCCAAAATTAGATACACAAAATGGGATTGCGTGATGGACAATAATTATTTTGATGGACACTTCCAATTATCTATATGCAAATCATTTATGACATACACCTTCCACTGTTTGTTCACTGTGTGTTGGTACGCGTGTAGCCTATAATAGGCCTACGCATCACGTCGTAATTATGACAAACTGCAAAATAGGATAGCGACCTCCATATTCTGTTTCCTGACCTCGATCCCACCCCGGACGCATTGATTCATATACGTGTAAGAACGAGTCGTACTCCCGAGTCATGTAATTCAACATGTAATGGGAACAGGGAGTAATTAGAAACCTCGCCGGGGTGTCACAGACATAGATTTGTAGAGGATATATCTAGTGGCGTTGTCATATAATAGATGGTCCGTATTACTCTGGCTTTGTTATGCTGCTATGATTGTGTAGCCTAGTTACTTAGAAAAGTGCGATATACCACTTGTATTTCATCGGGGTTTTTTTTACATAACACACACTAGTGGTCAATTAACTATTATCCGCATTGAACAAAATATGGCATAGTCTATCGTAGAAGGAAACAAGCAAAACAATATAATAGTTTAATTACAAATATCCGTATAAAACTGACACTAGTCCGCAATCGTGGATGCGCAGAACACAACACATGTGGCAAACTTAATTGAATAGTGACCTAGACTAGACAAACTGTCGGACTCCTGAAGTTCTACACGGGTCGCATTGTATCCTACATATTAACGACGAATCTCTAGAAATTCAAAATGAGAATACGGTGTAATTAGAGAACTCGACAGAGCGGCACGGGCGGAGGGTGGTGGAGGATCTAAGGGTGTTGTCATTCCCAGTGACTTAATGGACCGTCTTATTTCGGTATCCTCTTTGCTATTTCTGCTATGTGTGGTTGCTTAGATACGCACCGGAAGTCACAAATCAAAATATTTATCGTCTGGGACGACTGCGTAGAATGCTGATTATAGGGTTTGTGGATTTTATGGATGATTGTGCCAGGGAGGGACTCGATTCGTTACGAATGTCAGACATGGTGATTGCCGTGACTGTGTCGTGTCATCGACGACGGTACATGATTTTTAATGGTACCATATATACGTTTGAATGAAAATTGATTATACGCTCAGTACAAATACTGCCGAATATGAAGACGTGTTGTGTTGTTTAACGCGTTATGTTATGTTGTGTGTACGTTAATTATGTATGAAATGACCCCGAGGCCATCGGATAAGCGGCGATTGCCGTGTTATAGGATGTTGTCACGCTAGAGCATGATCGACGTGTTAATTGAACTGTGCACCTCAAGCTTTTTTTGCGCTAGAAACGTTCCAGGAAATCGACTGGTGTGCAGCGACCGAATACGGACATCGTGCTTGTGGAATATAAATTTTACAGCATGACGTATTACTCGTATATTTTTTGACACAAGTTGATTGCATCACAGTCACTGTGAGACGTCCAACTGAACTTAGACCACTATAGGCAAGGGCACAAGTTAGCGTATTGTTTTGATTCGTCAAAGGCCTTAAGCCTATAAAGTAAAGTGTACTGTCACTATAAACAGAGGCATTAAGCCTATAATGTAAAGTGTACTGTCACTATAAACAGAGGCCTTAAGCCTGACTTGTCATCAACCAGAAAAGACTGGGAAACCACCAACCCAGGTCATCAACAGAATCATCGACAACAATGGACCATTTCAACTGTTACCCATTCACATGTTATTCGGACCCACAAACTTTTGTCAGATCTTATCGAGCGAGTTTACAAAATGAACATTCAATACCCGTGATGGTTTCAAAAACTCGGTTACCTGTACTGGCGAACCAACATTCGCGCAACCCATCAAATCTCATCGCAGTGCCTACCGGCTCCAACCCAATCAACCTCATCTCTATACCTACACCTACGCTCCACCCAGATCCACCGAAACCACCAAACGATGCAACCTCCAGTGCCAATCATTCAAAATGTTGTTCTACTGACTCATTCAATTTGTCATTTACTAACATTCGTGGTATAACCAAAAATGTTGATTCAATCCACCAACTATTACAATCCTCAAAACCAAATTTACTATTTGTCACTGAAACGCAAATATCAAACAAAACTGATACAACCCATCTAAAATATGATGGTTACATTTTACACGAGGCTTTCGAGTTTAAAGGCGGTCTCTGTCTTTATGCCAAATCTGACCTTGCTATAACTCGCCTCAGTGATCTCGAAATTCACAACAAAAATTTTCAGACTATTTGGATAAAGTTAGCACTACGTAAACAATTAAAGATTATCTGTGCTATTTACAGATCCCCCAATTGCAGAAGTGACTCTGAGCCCTTCGACCAACTCACCACCTCCATCGAATCGGTCCTTGCTCTTCATCCTACTTCGGAAATCATCGTTCTGGGTGACCTAAACATCCACAACTCGACCTGGCTCCAACACTCCAACTCAACGGATGCTGCCGGTATCGAGACAGAGAATTTCTGTATAACCAACGACCTGACCCAGCTTGTGACTGAACCAACGAGAGTCCCCGATCGCCATGGTGACGCTGCAAACACACTCGATCTGTTCATGACATCAAAACCGTCAATCTACCAGAATATCACCGTGTCTGCCCCTCTTGGAACTTCTGACCACTGTCTTGTGCATGTGCCCTGCCTGTACTCCCCGTTTCCTGAACCCCCTCCTCAGAAGCGAACAACTTGGAGATTTGACTCTGCCGACTGGATCGGTCTCAATGAATACTTCGCCACCACCGACCCTGCAGATTACCAATCTGATGACCCATCTCTCTCTGCTGACATCATCACAGATCTCATCCTGAAAGGCATGAAGAAGTTCATCCCTCATCGTTCCAAGCCAGGAAAGTCGAACTCTCCCAACTGGTTTAACACCAAATGCGTCAAAGCCATTCAAGAAAAAAACACTCTCTACCATGCTTGGAAATCCGCACCGACAACTGAAAACAGAACAAAGTATGTGAATGCCCGTAACTCGTGCTCTGCAACGATATCGGAAAGCAAGTCAGCCTTTGTGGAACACCAATCTAAGAAGATCGCCGCATGCTCATCGGGCAGTCGTAGCTTCTGGTCTCTCGCCAAGTCAGTGTCGAACAATTTTTGTGAATCGACGTTCCCTCCGCTCACCAACCCGGATGGCAGCGTTTCCAGTGATGCCAGGTCAAAAGCCGACACCTTCGCGTCGATGTTCGCATCAAACTGCAACCTGGAAGACAACAACCAAGTCCCTGAACCGCTACCTCCACCACCATCATTTATGCCTGATGTCATCATCGATGAAGATAAAGTCATCAAGGCTATGAAAAAGCTTGACAGCAATAAAGCTTCGGGACCAGATGGGATTCCAGCTACCGTCTTGAAAGAATGTGCCAACAGCCTCGCGCCAATCCTCTGCTATCTGTACCGCCTCTCTCTGTCGACCGGTGTTTTCCCAAAGTCATGGAAGTTGGCCCACATATTTCCGATACCGAAGAAGGGAAGTCGCACTCTGCCCTCAAACTACAGACCTGTCGCCATTACATCTCTGCTCTCGAAACTATTCGAATCAATTGTCACGGATCAGATGCTCCTCCATTTGGAATCGTCATCTTTATTGAGCGACCACCAGTATGGCTTCAGGCGTGCCAGATCTACCGGCGACCTTCTCGCGTACGTCACCCACGTGTGGTCTTCTTCACTCGAAGCTTTTGGAGAGACTCGGATCATCGCCCTCGATATTTCCAAGGCATTCGATAAAGTTTGGCACTCTGGTCTTCTCTGCAAACTTCATCACTTCGGTCTGAGTCCAGCCCTTATCTCATGGATCGAGAGCTTCCTTTCAAACCGTTCCATAGCCGTTCGTGTGGATGGATCATTGTCGGATACTTTCCCTATCAACGCCGGGGTTCCTCAGGGTTCAGTGATTTCGCCGATCCTGTTTCTTCTTTTCATCGACGACCTCCTCTCGGCTACCATCAATCCCGCTCATTCCTTTGCTGACGACACGACGCTTCATTCATCGATCACTTTTAAGTCTCAAGCTGTGTCCACTCGCAATCTCATCCCGACTCGTACCGAAGTCGCTCTATCAACAAATGATGACCTGATTACTATCAACGCCTGGGGTATGAAGAACCGCGTCACGTTCAATGATTCTAAAACTCAGACTCTCACCATATCAAGAAAACACAACACAGACCTTCCTCCTCTTACCTTCGGCAACACCATTCTCCAGGACTCCGACAAGGTTCACACTCTCGGGATCGACATCCTCCCCAACCTATCATGGACCCCTCACATCTCCTCCATCGCGAAAAAAGCTGCTCAGAAGATCGGGTACCTCTTCCGTGCTAAACGATACTTCTCGTCTCCCCAGCTACTCACCCTCTACAAATCCCA